>JANSTW010067730.1:0-10604 GCA_027564275.1 Diadocidia ferruginosa | reverse complement strand
ATAGACTAAATGGTTAGTTCAATCTTAATGTATACATTCATCGTGGTATAAAAAAATAAGAATTGCAAAACCCCCCCATTGAACATTGCTAGATACGCCACTGACTGGAGGGAAATCGGAGAAAGAGGCATGTAATTTAAACTGCTATCAAAGTCAATTACGGTTCAGTTCTGGATTTTTTTATTTACAAAACATGAATTTTATCAACTATTTTATTTTTGTGATTCTATTTAATTTTTGTAGATTGTAATTTGAAAACAAAATTTTGCATGCTTAACTTCAGAAAAAGAAATGTTTGTTGGAGCACTCTTTGACTGTTAACGAACCCTCCATAAAGGGAATTTAGTTTAGTAATGTGCCGGAAAAATTAATTTTTCCCATTATTTCCTACATATATACGATGAAAGGAAAACATATAAAAAATACGTGCTCTCAATTGACTGTTAAGCCATCTCTGCAGTTTAGTTGTAGCTTTTAACAGTCATCAAATAGAATATATATAAATAGAAACGCAGTTTATATCAAATATAGTTAGCAAGTTTTTGTTACAATAAGTAAATTTAATAATATTTTATTTTATTGCACATTTTATTGAATTGTTTTGTGCATTTTCAATATAGTCTGTTTATGGCAGGGATGCGGACTTGTTATTAAAAAGTTTTGATTCAGGAAAGATATGGTTGATGTAGAAATATTGTTATTGTTTTATTTTTAATTATCTTTAAATAATGCAACCAAAATTTTAAATAATATTATACGGTAATTATTTATAATCTAAAAAAAACTTACCACATCTTTAGTTGGTGGTTCCAGATGGAGTCCTGTAAACGATTGAACTGCTAGTACGTCCATGCCGGCGCTGGTTGTTGGCGATAAAAGGGATTTTACTTCAGTCATTTTGTATATGCAAAGTTTTTGTTGGTTCTTCTCTTCTTTATATTAATTACTAATTTATAACTTAGGATTTAACATGACTAGAATACTGAAAATAAAAAAAGCAAAAAATCAAAAAAAATGTTAATTAATTAAATATAAATTATATGAAAACGACTATGTAACGTAGGACCATATTATATATGGTCCTACATTAAACTTATTATCAAGCCCTTAGTTAATAAAAAATTGATTCCAAAATTTAAAAAAAAATCAAAAATATAGTTCGAATGAAACTTTTAACAGTTTCATCACGATGTAGAGGAATAATATTTCGTATAATCGTCAGTCACACAGCTTTCTTCAATTTTATCAAAATTTCACGAAAAAAATTAAAAAATATTAGCCAAAATAAACGGTATTATTATATGTATGACCATTATCTTAATTCTGGTTTTTAATTTATAATTTAGAAAAGTTCTTAATAATTAATAATAATTTACTATATAACTAAACTAAGTCTATAATTACCAAGAAAAAAACTAAACTTCAATTTTATAATATTGTGAGTCATATAATATATTCTAAACTCCAATTATACCTTAATTACTCGCAATATATACCTTACTCTATTATAAATAAAATAGTCATCACAGTCATATATAGTCTATAATTCCAAGAACTAAATTAGACTTTTATTTTATAGATACATTAAAGTACTTTCAACATATTAATTAGATGACTTACTTGCCAAAAAGAGCTCAAATAATTTTTTTTTATGTAATTAATCAAAATAAAAACATTCTACTGAATTTATATAAACATAAACAACGATGAATCATCAAATCTATATTTATGTATAGATTTTTTTCTTGGTCAGTATGTGAAAGCTAAATATACACTATATTTTTATGATAGTTACAAAAATCACAAAATCTGTATTACAAAAAATTATTGTTTTTGCTCAATAATATACAAAATTTATTATTCTAGGTTAAATAAATACAATTTAATAAAATGTTGTTTTTTCGAAGTGAAGTGAATCTTGTCTTTCCTATTTTGATCATAATATTATATCGACTTTTTTATTGAAATCAAAAACACAACGTCATTGTAAAGACGACGTCGCGTCGACGTTTATATTTATAATACACCTTAGAGCTATGTATATAATATGGGTATCAGTGATGCTTCTTATATAGATTTTATTATAACGACAGCGAAAATATTAAATTATAAGGTTTTTTCCTTCTTGAAAAAGTAAACTGCAATAAGAAACTTCATACCGATATAATAAATGATGCCCACACTGGTGTTTAAAAGTTTGTTTTTTCTTCAATATATAAACACCTTTTGATCAGAAGGTACGTGTCATCTTATAACAAAAAATATTTATACCTCAAGAACTACTGCATCTTGAGTATTTAAAAAAAAACGAATCACATCAGGCATTTATTTAAGAAACAGTTTTTTACACCAAATATATGAACCGTTAGAAAACAAAATTAAGAGAATTCGTGATTTGATTTATTTAATAATTATTTAAGAAAAAAATGTGCATCATATGGGACAAAAACACTACATATTAAAGTATTTTTTAGATTTTTATAGAACACCCTCTATAGAAACTATATTATCTAATAAAAAGCGATCGCAGTGGTTCGGAAGTCATTTAAAGCGTTGATCCGGCTATATGACACCAACTGATAGGGTTCCTCATAGTATAAAAACCCGCCCCACTGATCACCAAAAAATATGGCTAGTGCGAGTTGCTGACAACCCTTCACCTTTGATATAGTCGTCAATGAAAACCATGGTATTAGATAGAAAAAGGGTAAAGTGGCTCTTATGCTCCCTTTGGAGTAAAGGACACGATGATGATGATGAATAATGACAAATCATATGTGTTCTATGATCCATCCGAATCAACTTTTATTGAAGATATGTACATATTTGGTGAGCAGTTATCGAAATATCTTCCTGTGAACTTAGGCGTACCTCAAGGTTATGTCCCTGGACCGTTATTATTTTCAGGATTTATTAATGCTCTACCTGAAGTTCTGAATTTTTGTGAGTGCTATATGTTTGCGGATGATGTCCAATTGATCTGGGAGTAATATTAAGCAGTGATATGAAGTGGAATAATCATGTCCTTGCTAATGTCACATTTTTGCTATTCCAGTGTAGTTTATTGAATGTTGAAGCCCGCTTTGTCTTCAAGCTTCGTCGGTTTGACCATATTGCCGATTATCGTTATAATATTTTGGGTTGCAATTTAATCACTTATTTAGACTTTCGATCCATAATTTTTTTAAACGATTTTTTGAAAACTAAACAACCACCCTATTTATATAATGTTATTATACAAGGTCAGTCTAGTCGTTGTGAAAATCTGCAAATCCTACGTTATTCTTCGAGATTTTTGGGATCATCCTTTTTCATGCATGTTGCTATTAAATGGAACAATATTCCCGTTTCTATTAGACGTACCTCACGTACGAGTTCAGTTAATAACTAAATGAAAAAAATATTGGATGTTTTTGTTATATTATTTGAAATGATTTCAAAGAAAAATGGCATCGCTTGTGGGGAGAATTAACGGTGCATTTTGTTTTATATCTAACCACGTCCACATCAAAATTGGCATCCCTTGTGGGAAGTTTTGTGAAAACCGAATTTATTTCGTACACAAAAATGTCTAACCGAAATCCCCATGATTTAAAAGAATTTATTTTACTTACATCATGATAAATGGCATCCTTTGTGTATGCACTACATTGCGTAATATCAAGAAATGTAAGCTAAAGTTTTTGTGAAAATCGAATTAATTTTGTCTAACTGAAAACCCGATGATTTAAAAGAATTTATTTGATTTACATCGTGAAAAAGTGCATCCCTTGTGGGGATAGTTTATAGTGCATTTGTCACAATATATGTATAGCTTAAAACATAGCTGGAAAATGATTATTTTTATGGCTGAGACCATGTTCTGCCAGCCACAATATGCAATAAAAAAAACAAATTAACGTCCATTTTTCGAAAATAAATATTAGCCAATACCATAGAGGAGTACATTTTTTTTATATAAAATGATCTTGATTTGCATTTGGAGAAGTCGGTGTCAAAGGAATAAAATACTTCCGAAAGAAGTACATCTGGCAACACTAAAATACAATATACATGGCATTTGCATCCGAATATCAATGTCATTGGTTCACGTTCCAGGTTTTAAACAGTTTCTTTGAATTTTCGGCAATGAATACAAAAAAATTTGCATTTCTAGAGAATGTCAACATAAATCAAGATTAAAATTCTTTCAAAGGATGCTGGTTACATATTAATAACAACATGAATTATTTTTAGCTACCTCTCAACCAGCAATATTATATGTACAATAAATGATCTTCATTGTATAATATAATTAAATTTGTTTAAATAAATCTGTAATTTAAAGTGATGTTTCATTTTACGATATTATTCAATTGCAAATATGGTTAAATGTGTCAGGGTTACAATTTGTTTTCGGATTTTTGTGGTCAAATAATATATAGCAATAAATTTACATGCAACAATACAGAAATGATATTCAGCATTTTTGAGGTGTTTGAAAAATTAACTATAATAAAATATTAACCGATCAAATTTATTGTATTGTAATGTCAATAAAATTAATTGCAAATAAATATTATTAGTGTATAGAGTTACACTATACGCTGTCGATACACAAAAAGCAGCAACATAAAATTAAAATAGTAAACCACACAATGTCTATTACTTTATATAGTTTGTAGAATAGAGTGATGCAGCATGGTAAAAAAATTTGCGGTGGAATTTATTAATTTATTAAACGTTTGAAAATTTATTATTATTTATAATTATTATTTATGTGGAAGATGGTCGATCGTCACGATATTTAACTTATATAATGTATCTACTTTTTCTTGAATTTATTATTGACATTCATTATATGAAATGTATACAATATTATTAAATTAAATGAACGTAAAGATTTTTAGTTGTGATGATTTTTAAATTAAAATAGAATCTATATAGAGTTTGCATATTATTATTAATCTGAAAATATACATTATATTATTTATCCTTCAATATTTTTTAACATTTATTTAAATTAACTGAAAAATAATTCATTTTATGTGCTCATTAGAATAAAATTGATTTATAAATATAAAATATGAATTTTCACGATTTTCCTAATAAAAATATACCGATTATACCTAATATTGAAGTTTTGCTTTGGTTTGTTTGCGAATAATTATTATTATTAATTTTATGTAATTAAATTGTTCTAAAGAGACCGATAAAAACAATTGAGTTAGTCATTACTATTTATTATTATTTTTATTGAATTATGGAGAAACCACTTAAATGTTATTATGATATTGGGTAAAATTTAATATGCGCACTTTTTCCAGGTTATTCGAATTGGGAAAAACCAACAAAGCGAAAGGTGAATGTCAAATACTTTGATTTTTTATATCGGAATACTCGAGTATGTATACGAAAAAGCTTGGCTTTTGTAATTAATTTAATGATAAATACGTCCTTTTTGTAATCAACTTAAGTTTTTGTATATAAAGTTAAAGACATATTTTAGAATATTCTAATCTACGAGAAAGTAGAATATATGGAGAGAGCAAAACAAAAAATATTTGAAGCATTTTTATGCTTTTCTAAAATGGCCGAATAGAATAAAATTACAAATTGTAAACAAAAATCATAGTATGTGTAAATATTGCTTTTTTAAAATGGAAAATGTATGGCAAATACTTTTCACTTCACCCCTCAAAAATACTTCAATAAAAAACTAAGATTGCTATTGTATTGCTCTCTCCATTTATATTACTTGCTCGTAGATTCTAATAAAGTTTTCTTGACAATTGATGAAAAGTATGCAATTTCACACATTTTGAGAAGTGATGTTTAATATATTTTTTGTACCCGTTAAATTTATATTATATAGATTTTTTGTGGTTCCCGAGCTAGAGGGTGGCAAATTTCTGCTAAAAAAATGAACTATAAAACATTTACTTTTTTCGACCGTGAATGAAATTTAGGAACATGCTATTCGGTCAACGAAAAGTGAATACTTTTGTAATATTAATTATTAGCTCAAGCTTTTGTCTGAGCGTTTTTGCTCTATAGCTTCAGCCTGAGCCTTAAAAAAAATATTATGTCTTTACTCATATACCGACAAGAGTTGCTTCTAATCTAATTTAGTTACGAAAAAAACGATTCGACCCTGTTGGGCAAGGGTTTGGGTAAAAACCTATATATTTGAATATCAAATATTTTTTTTAGGAAGGAGTAAGTGAAGTAGGGGGTGTTTGGTATCATATGAGAGGTATTTAATTTATCTACTAGTTTAAACTCGTCTATGGAGTTTCTCAGCCATACTGATGAGGTCCCGAAACGAGTTTTAAGTGCTGAGATTATTTCATGGATTATTTGTTTTTGAAAAAAAAATAGTTTTTTTTTCTAAAGTTAACAAAATTTTTCAAGGCTGGGCGAAGAAAGGTACGCTTTGCCCAAGCCGACCCACTTAAATCTTATCTTATTATGGGTTTTACAGTGATGTTCAAGCTAATTTCGTTTCTTCGTTAAAATCATCAGCGATCAAAAAAAACTTTATATAGCTTCTCTGTACAACTCACATTTGAGAGATTTTCGATTCTTATATAAATACTCAAATTGTAAAACAAAAATTAAGTTTAAAAAAACATTTTTATGATAAAAAAAATCGTATAACTACGTCAAAAAAAAATAAAATAATTGTATCTTATTTATTATATATAAAAATCATAAAATTTTAGTTCATTTCCACACACATAAATTTTAAAATTGCATAGTATGACGATTCATATATATTATACTATATAAGTGATGTTATCATTTCTTATAAAAACAATATTACGAGTATGAGAACGAATTTATACTACAAGTTTTTGTAAAGTGTATTTATTTTAGGTAGTGAAACAATGAAAGAAAATTTCAGTAGCGACATCTAAGATCACCTAAATTATGGAATTTTACATAGAAAATTAATTAGTGAGGATATGTAAGATGTCGCTGCTGCAGTTTTTTGGTATTGATACACTATATAATATAAATACACTTTGACACAAGTTATGGTTTAAATTAAAAATAAGTCTGCAACAGGGAACATAAGACAACATTTCAGTTCAAGTCTGTTTTTTGACAAAAACGTAAGGATATGCGCATATATATGAAAAAAATGTAGTGTAAATAGGCTCTTCTATATTATATAGTTAAGGTTATATATGTTACTTACGGTTTTATATATTATTTATATCATAACAATATTGTTAAAAAAATGCTAAATTTTGCTATAACAAAATTATCAACCATTTCCTTTGTTAATAAAATAAATAAATAATTATGTTCCACACAACAATATCCACCGCATTTAATATGTAAGTACACAATAATTTTAGCCGCACTCGCACATAATATTTAATTATATTTATTTTGTTGTTGATTGAAGACACAGAGTTATTTCTTTAATACGACTTTAAGTAGTAATTTAATTTTAAAAAAATAATTACACGAGTAAATTAGAATTTTTAGTAAAATTAATAGTATATCAATTCAACTTCTTATATATTATTACAAGAACGATAATTCGGAAACTCTCACTCGTTTCTCCATAATAATATAAAAGTCAATAACAAATTTCGCGTTTTATTTATATTACATTTGTTACCATACATACGATCAAATTTAAACTAAATTTAAAAATAAAATACTTCTTATCCTATAAACTTTGTATATCACAAAAAATGTCATATCAGTTTTTTAGTAACTAAATACATTTACAACGTGCTATAGCTATATAATATAGTCAGTAGCGAGTGGTCTATAGACAGCTACCCAGTACTGCTGCCCAAGTAAATACAATGAAATTAAGAAAATAAAAATTGTATTATACAATTTGGCATAGAAAATACAAAATACAATCGAATTCTATTTACTCACCATAAAATCTAATAAAGTTCTAAGTAAAACTATATTACTTCGAACAATTCACTTTATTTTCACAAAATGTCATGTGAATTTTCAATAAAAAATGATAAAACAGAATTCTTTGCATTTTCATAAAAAATCAATAATTACCATATAATCCTCAGAAATTATTTTCGATTCAAGTTCCTAATAATTCTAATTAGTCATAATACAAAAATATAAAATAATTCAATAACTTTCATTTTCAATAAGAATTGTGAGATTTTATTAAATTCTCTATCTTTTTTTCAAAAAATATTTTTAAAAAATCTGAAAACATCAATCAAATTTAGTTAAATTCTTTAAAAATATTAAGAATTATCTCACAATTTAAAAATCCTTTTACTTTTCATTTGAAACTTCAAGATTTCAATAAAAGGAAATAATAAGAAAATTGTATTGAAAACTTCATGAAAAATTCAATAAAAGGAAATAATAAGAAAATTGTATTGAAAACCTCATGAAAAATTCAATAAAAGGAAATAATAAGAAAATTGTATTGAAAACCTCATGAAAAATTACTTTTTCCTGCCGTCTATACACAATATTTACCGCTCGCCACTGAATATAGTACAATGTTTTCTTTATATTGATGAATGAACAGCTTTTCGTATATATGTATATCGCATATTATGCGATAATAAAGTTAAAAGTTTGCCACCAGCTTGTATATACTGTGATAATAAATTTTCATTTTTTTAGAATTTAGATAATATAAAGTCTTAAGACAAGTAGCTATAATATACCTAGATATAATTTTTGAATTATTTCAAAAAGAGTAACCGACTAAAGGCATACAACTTATATTTTGTACAATTTTATCAAAAAATATATATGACAATTACAAATATTCGGATTAAAATAATTAAATTCATACTTTTAATTTATGATTGGATAATATGCGCGAAAAAAGTAATTACATTTTTGTTTTGTATACACACTTATTTGTATATGTGTATTTTTGCGTACGAAAGCTTTTATCTGTAGCTTTAACAAAAAAAATACAAACTTATAAACACAAATATTTAAAATATCATATGTTAGTGGCGAAAAGCTGATAATAAAATGTTATACTATTGTAACTTACGTATGTCAACTAAACATATTTTTTATGACATAATTTTGATTAATATGATGATTTATGAAGCGTGTTACGTCTGCACATTTTTGATAAGAGTAGTGTTGATTAGCAGTTAAAAAACATGACATTTTTCAAAGGAGTTTAAACGGTTTCGTTTAATGAACGTTTTTGGATTGGTTTGCATTGCTGATCCTTACATCTTTTTACAGAATTCCAATTTGATTGGCATCCGTATTTATTACTACAAATATTAGTTATCTCATATCTGATGAAAAACGTATATCCTTTCAAGTTTCAACGTGACATGGGATCTATAGTTTTAAAATATACGCGTCAAATCAATTTCGGAAAAAGTTTTAAAATCTTCTTTTATTCAGGAAAAAAAACCATCTGCCCTATAGAAATGGTAATTTGACGTTTACAATTTAGTGAAACATGACTAAACTACGTGAAAACTGAACTATTCCAACAATGAAAAAAAAATTGATATATACAAAATAAATACCGCAAGCATAAAATGTAGTTGATGCTACCACTCGTCAGAAAATATTATAATAATCTTATTAAAACTTTTCTTGTGACATGAAATAGCGTTAAATTATATATAAAAATAATTTCTTTAATAATAGCAATTTAAAATTTGTACCCGATTCGGTTAGAAAAAAAAGTTCAAAATAAAACAAATCCATCATTTTTAATAACTTAAATATATTAGAAAGAAAGACAGTTAACAAGTTAACCAAAATTATATAAATAAATTATTTATCTACTTATAGAAATAAATTGCACAAAATGGTCAATAATTTGGTCATGAGAAAATTATCTAATAAATCGACATTTTAGCTTAAAATATTATATTTTTAGAATGCAATGTTTGCGCATTTAAAAACAAACCCTATAAGGTAATTTTAATTTTCTTTCAATATTTTATTACATTACTTTGAAGCGAGTATGTGATTTGATCTACTGATCTGACAATTCAGCAAATTAACAAACATTGCGGTGATATAAAACTATATTCACTTCTTATATACGAAACCCAAAATATTGCTACATAAAATCGTTTACATAGAATTTTAATACATTATACAGGTAAAATTATGTATCAAATCTGAAAAAAACTGTAGTATGTTAAATATATATGGACTGCAGATCTAAGAACTGTTCTTAAGTATATGGGAGTATAGATTTTTTTAGTATTTTTTTTAGAAAATAGTAAATTAGGTTTTTTTTACTTTATATGAAAATTTATATCTAAGTATTTTAATGAAATTTTCTTAAGATTGATAGAAAAGCCTTATGTACATATATGACTAACCAACGAATTAGAAATATACATGGAAGTAAAAATATAAAAATATTTGAAGCATTTTTAGCTTTTCTAAAATGGCCGAATAGAATAAAATACAAATTTTATAAAAAAATCATAGTATGTGTAAATATTGCTTTTTCAAAATGGAAAATGTATGGAAAAAACTTTTTACACTGCAGGTTTATTATATTATTTTTTCTTATTTACAAAAATTGTGTTCCTTCCATGTATGTTTCTAATTCGTTGTGACTAACTGTCAGTGTTTCGATTTTAGAATTATATAATTAAGAAATTTAA
>JANSTW010067719.1:0-10605 GCA_027564275.1 Diadocidia ferruginosa | reverse complement strand
GATGTGAAAATTTTTTGGCCCTACCGAGCCTCGAACCCACAACCTCTTGATTTATAGAGCCGTGACTTTACCCACAGTTCCATACTGGTTTTTCTAAAAACAAAAAATCCATGAAAATCTTTTACACTGAGAGAGGGTAACCCACTTTCGACATGGTGGTTTTCAGTGAAGGCTTTAAGTTGGACGGACGAGTTGGTTTCGGTATTTTCTGCAAAAGGATCATCATATAGGAATCAATCAGAAGTGTTTGCGATCTTGCTAACATGAGAGAAAGCGATGCTCACAAGCAGAATTTGGCGATAGTCGTAGACACTCAAGCTGGCTCTGGGATTGTCGTTTATCAGCTCAAAATTCGTAACACAGTGCAATGAGAAACTATCAGTTATTAGCGATATTTATGACATAACTCTTGTTTGTTTGGGTTCCCGTTCATAACTGTATCGCTGGTACTGAGCATGCGGCGATGAACTTAAAAGAAAGAAGGGGTTTCCCCAAAAGTAGTAGTATAATTATTTTTTTTGGAAGATTATAATTAAGAACTTATTCGCTTTACTGCAGTGTTAAGCGAAAGTTTGTATGCAAAAGTTTTAAAATGCAATATTTTGATTCTTTACAAGATAGAGAGAATGCTGTGCTATTTAGAGTAAATTCGCTATACTGCATATACGCCCAGCCCTTATCCGGATGAAATTAATAATAATAAAATTAGAGTAAAAATGTTTACGCTACAAGAACACGTTGTAAAGGACAAGATATATGGTGAAGATGACATCCACTTTTTCAACGGCATATGTCTCTATATATACAATAATATACATATTTTGTTAGTCTATTGAGATATTATTATCCCAACAATGAAAGCAGAAAAAAGAATAACCAACTTTTAAGGGATATAATGCAAAATATTCCAAAGTTTATACAAACTTGTGCTAAATTTTGTTTTCTTATATAGGAATGGGACACTGTTTTTTTGTCGTTGGTGAACTTGGTGTGATGAGGAAAAAAATATTTTTCTTTATTATTATACAAAAACCCTCTTTCACTTCACTTCATTTACATCAAAATACATGATATTATCCTCTTGTACGTATCGCATATATAGAGGGAAAGCTCAACATTTATATGAGATCTAAATTTTTTGTATATTTTTTTCACTTCCTTCATCTTGGTGCGGTAAAAAAACACATCGACGTGAAGCAAAGTATAAGGATACACACCGTGCCACCATATCTCGTCAAATATATTGTGTGTGTTCATCGCATGTGAATAGCAAAAAAAAAATATAAATTTATCTCAATGAGGGTGTATCACTTTGAGGATATAAGTGGCTGGAAAATCCCTCGAGACCAACATGTTTTAGCTTGGATATTATATATATTTTATTTTATATATTTAAGAGATCAAATATTTTGTTTATCTTAAGAGGTAAAATCAAATTACTTTACACGATATGTGTTTTAAGATTATGCTAATGACTTTTCTGCTATGGTAAAAAATGAATTTCGGGCCAACAAAATTTGAAAAAATTTGAAATTGAAAATGTGCTTTTCTTGAAATTGCTATGTAAAATGTCAAGGATATGCCTATATACATAAATATATTTGTTAAGGCATAGTAAACATTTTATTTAAAAATAAATTTTATATAAAATCACATAAAATGAAGTGGAAAGCTTTAAGCGCACGCATGTTCTTTGTTAAAAATTACATTTTTCCCTTTCAATTTTAATTATAAAAATCATACAATTTGAAAGTATATCGCACACATATAAATTACCATTGAGTTATTATAGAACAAAAAGGTTTTTTTCTAATTGCAAATTAGATAATTATCCCTGTTTTTTTTTGTAACAAAATAAAGTCAACATAAAATAACGCATAGCCATAGGGCTGAAAAAAAAATCATATAAATTGTCACATTATATACAAAAGGTTTTGCGATTTTATCATTTTGAACTTTTCCAAACAGCCCTAAATAATAACTGCGCCGCGTTTTGCAGAATTGGCAATAAATGAACCCTTTTTTTGAAATTAATTTCTTTAAATGTTACAATTTATATAAATGAGCTGGGAATTGTTGAAGCTTTATCTATATACACAATTAAACATAGATTGTTTTAGGTGCTTCTGTTAAGTATATCCATCTATCTGATGCGTATATAATACAAAATGTATTAACAGATATTTAATTTTCTATTTATCGCAATGTTTATCACATCAGATTAACTGTGTATTATACGGAATTTATCATCAAGTTTGTGGGCTTTAGTGTAAATTACATAATATATATTTATGTGTAAATAGGTATTTCCTGCTGTAATTAAAGGGAAAATATAGTTAATTGATTTTCTATATTATGTATTATATAGATTTTAATCAACAAGTTTTCTATTTGATATTTAAAAAATGTTCATTTAGATTAAACGATTTGTTCGGTTTATATGTAAAATGTAAGGCACAATTTGCTTGTATATTGTTAACAAATTGCAATCAAGTGTGATGAAGATTTCTTGTAATGCATTGGAAATGTATAAAAGCCACAGAGTCTAAATAAGTTTTTCGATTAGTAGATGTTTTATTAATCGAAAAACTTTTCTCTCATATTTGTCTGAAGTGTAGAGTGCCGCAAACTCCTCGAGGAAAATCTTCCTACAAAGTTCAGGAGAGGATCCAAGAGAGGGGGATTCTACACGGAGAGAAGAGCTTTCATTTGCGCTTTATAAATTATTTCTAATTTTTAGCAAATCAAAATACTGGAAATATTAAGTATACAATTATTAATCTTAGTATATTAACTTGAAAAAAATACTAGATATTAGAAACGGTTTGTAGTATTAAGTATAAAGTTCTTAATAATTTTTAATAATAAAACGCAGATTTTAGTATTGAGTACTAAAAATTTCCAAAAATAAACGAATAAAATTTAAGAGTTATATACTAAAATTTAGTATTGTATACTAAAATCTAGTATTGTATATTTGTATACTAAAATCTAGTATTGTATACTAAAAATTAATATCGTATACTCACATTTTGTAAATAAAAGCAAATTTATAAATCACGCAAATATTTGCTAATTTTTAGAAAATCAAAAATTAAAAATTTTAGAATTTAATACCAGATTTTAGTTTTGAGTCAATATAAAAGCTTCCGTGAATCAAGCAAATCAAAAGAAGACGCAAAACCGATAGCAAATACTAACTTACTAGATCCAAGTATAATAAGTCTGATTTTTTCTCTACGTGAAGAAAATAATAGCTAAATAAAGCTTCCACGGACAAACATAGCGGTGCTATTTAAAATTAAATTTGATTGTGGAGACGTAAAAAAATGCAGCAGCGACCTCGACATGTCTATATTTGAATTGTCTTTGGTCCTATAGGAACCTCAATTTTCGAAATAAAGAATCATTAAAAAATCACTCAAAAAAAATTTAATCAAATCCGTCTACTGGTGGAAATATTTCTCTATATGCTCATATTATTCGTTCATATTCACAAAAAATAAATAGTATGGGAGTCTCCCTCCCTTTAGAAACATAGAAACTCCAAAAATAATTCCAAAGTATAGAATCACTAAAAATGCATTCAATTTCCTTACACTAGGATCGATAGACGAAGTTGAAAAAAAATTCCCAGCAACCTCTTATGCACGGCCGTTTCTAGATATTTACGGGCCCTGGGCCAGACTATCAAATCCGGGCCTCCTATATGTGCATAATTGCATACATCAAAAGTGATGACACAAATTTATTGATTTACAATTTATTGTAGTACAATCAAATAAAGCAACTAATTTGTTTATTAAATTTGGTCGAATTCAATCAAACAAAAAATATTGTTTAGAAAATTATTAAATTAAATCTAACGTCTAACAAAAAATATTTGGATATCGGTTTAAGCCATATTTTCAGACAAATAATAGATTTATTAAAATGAATTAGCTAAAATTGCCGCGCAGCGAAAGTTTTTGTAAATAATAACACAAAAAACGATGCTCTTTTTGTCAAAAATGATACTTTTTTTTCTTAGAATTGGAAATAATTTAAAATAAATGGCAGAAGTCGGCATTAGTATATTTTAGTGAAAATACATTACCTATTAGCTAAAAAAGCCAATATTGGCAAGACTGAATGAATATTATTACATTAGAAATAAAAATAACTAAGTTTTGTTAGAGAATTAGTTTAGTAAAAGTACGATTTTTCATTTATTTATTTTAACACAATAATTTTTCGAAACATCTAAAATTGCTTTAATAACAGATTCCCTTATTTATGAACCAAATATTTTCAAATTCCTTTTTAGCTATTTTATTAACTTAGTATTTTTCAAAGTAGAATTTCGAGTAGTTATAATCTTTTTTAAACTGAATCTGAATTAAAAATCAGGATGTTCAGATAAAAATTGAGACTTTAAGAGTAGTATCATGTCAACGGATTGCTATTTTTGACACGTTTTGCTTAAATCCTACATAAAAAATTAAAACATAAAAAATCTGCTAAGAACAGAGGATTAAAGAAACAATAACATAATATGCTACGGCCTTGCGTTCAATAAGTTTTGTTTTTGTACAAATATTTTTTTAGGTTAATAAAAATAAATTTAAAATTTAACCAAAATGGTATGTTTTTTACTAAAACTGAATGCTCATATCCGGGCCCCTAAAATTTACGGGCAATAGGCCAGGGCTTTGCTGGCCTTGGGGAAGATCCGCCCCTGCTCTTATGTATAGTACAGCGACGTTACCCACTGCTCTATATATTGGCTATATGATTATGATAATGAAGATACTTAATTGTAACAAATGTTGTTGCTCATTAAAAAAAATAAAAATGTATCTCATTAACTTACATATTTTCCTTTCAAATTTAATTTAAAGAAAAAATAATATAATAAGATTTACTTACATATTATGTCATAAAAGAAAATGAATTAAATTACATTTAGTAATAATTTATTTTATACATATACTTGACCTGTCTACGTATGTCGTATACTGTATAGTAGAGATATGTCGGTCATGACGACCGATTCGTTTAAATATAGATTGAAATGATATGTTTATTGTATAAATAAATGTTTATCATTAGATTCGTAATCAGTGACCTCGAAAAGCCCAAAATTCCAAGTTATCACCAAATTCAATCTATTTTATGTATTTCTTTCTGCCATATTAGATCGCGTATTTTTAATTTTAAAATTGTATCATCAAATTCGTAATCAGCGACTCCAAAAACCCCCCGGTTTGCAGCGTTTCAGTTAAATAAAGTGAATTTTAAATTTCGGTTGCTATATTTGGTCCGCTTTATTCTAAAAAATCTATTTTTCTATAATAAATACACAAAAATAAAAACCTCTATAACATTGCACATTTAAAACAAAAACAAAGCATACAATAGAAAATAAAAATACATTTGATACGTGCTAACAGGACCCATCAACATTCATATGCATGGAGTACTTTTTTATTTAAAATATTGAAATAATTTTTTGTTGTGACCATCAATGCTATATATGTATCCTCTGAAAAATGGGAATGGAGCTTTGCAATGTATTGGGAAGCCCATTTCTATCTCTTGGAGAGGTATAGCAGCAAGGATATAACATAAAATGTTTTCCATTCAATAAAAAGACGAACTATATACTTAAAATTAGAGCTGTTCGATATATATTATATATATATATATATTCTGACTTTCGATATATCGATAACTTTAATTATGATATTTTGTACAAGGGATATCGATATTTGATATTTTTATTCGATTTATCGTTTTTTAGTCATAATTTTTTTTACTCTAAAGCTAGTAAGCATAGATTCCAATTTTGCCCTTTTTTCTATCTGATACCATGGTTTTCATTGACGGCCATATAAAGGGGTAATGTTGTCAGCAACTCGTACTAGCCATATTTTTTTGGTAATCAATAGGGTAACTTATTTTTTTTGAAAATATCGATATATCGTACATAACAAACAACATAATACTAAAAACAAACATAACATTTTCTTTTCGGAGGTCTGATAGCATTTCAATTTTAGCTGGGGTTCATACTGGAATAGGAATATTATATATCACTGCGGAATTGTTATAATCCACAGGCAGTCTTACCCTAGTCCGGAAAATGACCAATACTCAGCCTAGTAATTGTGACGGACAAATTTAAAGCGAACCGCGGTTAAAATTGAGTCAAATAATTGAATTTATTGTATTTCTTGCAAGTTTAGTCGAACTTCGGTATGTAATAACATAAACATCAACAAAATCACATTGTTCTGTATCATATTTTTTTTTTGTGGACGTTACATTGTGTTCCCGCCCCATCGATTTTCAAAAATACGGTTTTAAAAAATATACATTAGTACGAAAATTTGAAGACCCTAAAAAGCTGTTTATCTAAAAAATCTGGATGGAGAGCGGGATTGCCTTTCTGTCATTAAAAATATCGTTTAACCCATTTCCGCCGGCAGGTGCATTTTTGCCTGTTCCGTAGCGATAAAAAATAAATTCTTTTTGATTATTTATCTAAGAGGTAAAAACAATCTTCCTATAACATTTTATCAATTTCTGTTCAAAAATTAGCGAGCCGTCGGAAATGGATTAATACGAACAACGAACATTTGTCGTTACTATGCATATACAAAATTATTACAAAAACAATGATCGATTAATTAAATTGAACGACTTTGCTCAGTTCAACTTTGTATTTATTAAAATGAAACGTACATAGAAGCGTTACTGATGATGGTACAAATATGTTCCGAAACGATTTGTTAGTGTTGATAATGCTCCTGTTCCTGTATATAATAATTTTAAATATATATGAAATAATAGATAGATTTTTTTATATAAATGACTTTAGTCTTAAAATAAAATAATTGGAAAAATGTCAAGCTCTCTACCTATATAAATGGAATCACTGATATACAAATTTTATATGACGTATACGATACTTCATCATTCTATTCTGTGTATGCGAATACTTTTTATTATAATTTGCGATTCACACAGTTAACTCAAACCATTTTATGTGGTTAAGCACAAGTTTTTCTCTTAATTATGGTTGAGGTCATTAAAAAGTTGCAATAATATGACTTTTCCGAGAGTTTCAAAACCATAAGGTGTAGGTAATATTTTATTTATATATATTAAATATATAAAATGACTAAGGATATACGGTTTCTGGTATCCTCATCGCACATGTATTTTATATTTTATTATTTATTTTATATATCGAGGGTTGAACTTCAATACCTCGTATGTGCATTTTTGTAAATTTTAGAAGAGGACCAAAACACTACTTATTTAATGAACTAAAATATTTTTCATTTACAATTTTTTTATGTTAAACTTAGTAAATACATATTTACTTAGTTTAACAAAAAAAAAATTGTAAAAGAAAAATATTTCTGTTCATTAAATAAGTAGTTTTTTAATCCTATTCTAAAATTTAACAAAATGCACATACGAGGTATTGAAGTTCTACCCTCGATATGCGATTCAACTGATACTTTTTACCATCTATATATGGTATTCCCGAACCCAAAGTATATATTATAATAATGTGTACCTATACGTATATTAAAATAACTCTTAAAACATATGAATAAATTTTCCAAATTATACATATATACTACAAACATACAGTAAATGTACAATATTTTGTACAGTTTATGAGTTATGACTGAGTTATTATATTATTTAACTTGGATAGATGTAATATATGATATTATATACTTTTTTAACATTTTACACGCTGATGCAAACTGTTACAATTTGTTAAATTAAACTTTGTAAATTATTTTATATGAAAAAGGAAAAAAACGAGAAAAAGCTACAAAACATTCAGAAGCAGAACTACATGTATAGTAATTTTATACATAGAATACTATAAAGCTACAATAGAAAACATGCTACGGAGCTTTATGTATAAAATAAACTCGCTCTTCACATTGTCCATTTCTATATATGTTATTTTAGTCATATAACCCATAGTGTATAAGTAACGTACAATTATAGGAAAATAGAAAACTACATATATGTATAGTGTATACATAAATACAACAGCTTTCATGTATAGTGCAGCATATTCTGTGTAACATGAAAATAACTAAGTTAAAGTTCAGACAATTATGTTTTATATGTTTTATGTTTATTGTTAGACTGAATACATACATATATAAATCATTAAAGAACAAAATATCATATATAAAATTAAAATTGTTTTTTTGTATTCCATATCGTCCATGCGAAACATGAATATGTCCTATCACGGAAAAAACTAATTTTACAGGAGGCAATAAAAACTGATTTAAGAGAGACTTATAAAATTCTATAAAAAATATTTTCCCGTAAAAATCTTAGTTTTAATGTCTAATAAAATATATATTAGTAAAAAGGAGAAAATATTGCATCATTAGTTGAAAACATGACAAACATGACAAAATTCATTATATAGAACATATTATTCCTGTCTCATGGACGATATGCAACATTTTCTATAATAATACATAGGATGTCCCGCGGATACGCGCAAATATTTTAGGGGTTATTATAGTGGACCCCCAGATGAACAAAAAAAATTTCTTTGAGTATATGATTTTTTGAATCCCTACCGACTTAGAGCTGATGTTTAAATTTTTCGACTTTTGCTGAGGTCGCTATCGAAGATTCTCATCCTAAAATTCAAAGCTGTGACTTTTTTCCTTCCAGATTATTATTAAGAAAACTTTTATAGACATTAAAAAAAATTAGCGGATAAGATTAATTTTTTTCGAAGTTATTCCCAATAAACCAACTGAAAACATGGAAAAAAGAGTCCACAGTATAACTGGGATACTGTTTTTACTATATTTTAACATTTGAAAACTGACACAAACCAAAACATTTTCTATTAGTTCACAATTTTGAAGAAACTATTAGATATTTAAAACAACAAAAAATAAGTCTTTAACCTAGAAACCCCAGGTAGAATCCCAGAGTATATAAGGATACTTAAAACCTATCCTTACACCAAGATTGACCAAACACTGCAAACCCTCTCATGATCATCCTCACATTCCCCCCTTTAAAAAAATTATGTCTGGTTCACTTTTAAGTCTTGACGGCAGGAGTGAGTCAGAATACCCATAGCTCAACTATACTTATATGCTCATATATTTCGGGCTCTATTCGTTTACCATGAAAGAACTTTATCTATTTGCTCATATTAAAAATCCATTTCGCGACATGAGAACCATACAGTTCTATCTGATACCTAATTCCTATTTAATTAGATCTGTATGGTTATCACATTGCGATTTATAGCACAAGCAAATCGTATGAAGCCTCCCCTCCCCTTTGACCTATAGACCCTAAATGCAATCCTAGAGTATGGGACCACTATTAACTCTGCCCTACTAAAAATTGGCCAAATCTGACCACTGTTAAAAAACTTTCTGTATATTAATAATATTTTTCGGTAATTTTTATAGAAATAATATTATTATTATTATATTGGAGCCCCCCTAAACCCTTGATCTAGTATCTCTAAATTCTATGCAAGAGTAACGGACCACCAAACATTCACCTTCATCAAAATTTAGCCAAATCCGTCTACTGATAAGAAATTTTCTTTATATGCTCATATTCTTCGACCATTTTCATCAAAAAAATCATATGGGAGCCCTTCTCCCCTTTGAGCTATAGATCCCAAATGCAATCCCAGAGTATAGGACCACTAAAATGTAATAACCACCAAAATTTTGCCAAATCCATTTACTGATAAAATTTGTTTCTCTATATGCTCAATGCTCATACTTTTTATAAAACAAATCGTATGGGTGCCCCCCTTAACCTTTGATCTAGTGACTCAAAATTCTATCCAAGAGTAAAGGACTACCAAAAACTCACCCCTACCAAAATTTGGCCAAATCCGTCTACTGTTTAAACGTTCTCTATATGTTCATATTTTTCGACAATTTCGTAATCTATTTTCTAAATCGTATGGGAGTCCCCTCTCCTTTGAGCTATAGATCCCAAATGCAATACAGAGAGAGTATGGGACCACTAAAAACTCAACTTTACCAAAATTTGGCCAAAACTGGTAAAAACTTTATCTATCTGCTCATATTTTTCGAAATATCGTATGGAATCCCCCCTTCACCGTTGACCTAGAGACTCTAAACGCAATCGAAAAAGCAAAAATCTCTTAAAACTCACCCCCACTTAATTTTGGCCACATCCCTTTAGTGATAAGAAACTTTCACTTTATGCTCATATTTTTGGACCATTTTTATCAAAAACATCGTACGGGAGCCTCCTCTCGTCTTTGAGCTATAGATCCCAAATTCAATCCCAGAGTATGGGACATTGACTTGAGACCACTAGAAACTCACCTCTACCAAATTTTGTCCAAATCCGTCCACTGCACTGGTATAAAACTTTCTTGTGTCTGATATTTTGCGGACGGACGGACGCACGGATTGTAGTGTTGGTTTGTTCAACTGCGAATGGCCAACCGTGTCGATGTTTTTTATTGGTTGGTACCACCAAGAAACATCCATATATGGAAGAACACTTTCTATACAAACAAAATATCCATAGTCGCTACAACAACAACAACCG
>JANSTW010067708.1:0-10606 GCA_027564275.1 Diadocidia ferruginosa | reverse complement strand
TTGTTATTGGTACCATTTCATATACAAATTGTTGTTGTAAATTCGAGTTGGCAACTCGCTATTACAACACAAACTACACTACCATAAAATCTCGCTAGGCTTAATTAGTAAATTAGTAACTAAATTTTTTATATAAAATTTGAGTAAAGAAAACACAAGTATTCATGCTCGAAATCGAATACTAAAGCTAAAAGCTTGCATGCAAACGTATACATTTGCATGGAAGACGTAACTTAACATAAATTTTAAATCAGTGCAGATGCATTTAGGTATTTATAGTTAATAAAATCTTAATTAAATAAAAAAAACTATTTTGTAAAAGTTTATAATATTATGTGGTTATTAATAATAATCAATATTATTCGCAATTAATATAAAATATATTTTAGAACATCCCCATACTTAACCGCAAACTCCACCTTTTTAAATTGTTAGAAAAAATTTCCATTTTTTCATATAAAATACCAACCGCTATAATATTTTGTAGAGGACATGCATTTGTAAAGAAAACTTTAACTTATAGTTTAATTAATTTAGTTAAAATGGTTTTATTAATCGAATAGTAGAAAATACAAAAATAAAAATTATATAAAATGTATGAAATCGCTTGATTTTGATAATAACAGGGTATATAATTTGGCTAATTTTTAATTAATAAGGACTAGAAATTTTGAATACGTGGGTTCACCACATAGACTACAAATAAAATATTGTTACCCAAAAAGTTAAAAGTTAACCATTTTTATAAAAACAAAATTAAGTAATTAGTTTTTTTTATATCCTACGTATGTAATAATTTTAAAATTAGTGTAGACAATGTACTAATGTAGACAATACTATAGAAAATGTAAACGATTTCGAGTATTGTGCATAGGGACTATTGTAGCCTTTTTTCTATCTGATACCATGGTTTTAATTGACGGTTATATCAAAGGCAGAGTGTACAGTGTTGTCAGCAACTCGCACTAGCCATATTTGTTTGTTGATCAGTGGGGCGGGTTTTACACTATATAAAGAAACCCCATCTGTTTGTATCATATAGAGGACCTACGGCTTTAAGTGATTTCCGAACCTCTACGATCGCTTATACCTGCGAATGAAAGGTAAGAGTCCAGTTGTGAACATTTTTTGACCCAGCGGAGTTTTGAACCCGAAACCTCTTGGCCATAAAGCCGTCACGCTAAAACTGCTCCATGCTAACAACGAAATTGCATACACATTTTAATTTGATTTATTATATTAATATGTCAAATTACCATACATAAGTAATACATAAGGAATGGAGTGACCTCAAAGAATTGGCAAGAAATAGAGTGGGATGGCAGACATTTGCGGATGCTCTACGCTCCCACGTCTACGAGTAAAGGACAAGATAAGGATGATGTGTAATTTTTTCATATACCAGTGGCTTTAATAAAAATAAAGATGTAGTTGCAATAATTTCACCAAAACATGCGATTAAAGACATTTTAGTTTTTTACGTCGCCGTAAATAAATAAATGAATGATGAAATGCTAGGAAGACAAAAATATCGGTTTTACTTTTTGATAATCTTGGGTATTGACTTGGTAAAGATAAATAATAAACCCATTGCGTTGTCTACATTATCTACATTGTTACTAGTTAAAAGTGTACATGTGCGTCGACAATGATGACGTATGCATTCCGTTGTCTACGTCGCGGTCGTACAACTTTGTCTTGTGTGTTTTTTGTCTGAATCTGAATTTGATTATTTTTTAAAAGGATTCTAGTAAAATATGATAAAGATTTACTTTTAAATAAAATAATTTAAGTCGATAACACTAAATTCAATGAAATAAAAAAAGATGTTTTATGTATAAATTCAAATTGCTTAGCAATAAAATAAAGAAATATAAGTAAATCGATGACCACTCAACCTTCTGTCGATTGCTGAAAATGTTTCCTATAAATTAAATTAAAAAAATGCCCTCCAACCACCAATTAAACCAGCATTAATATATTATAAAATAGAGTTTAAAAAAGATTAGTATATAGAAAAAGCCAAGTTATTGGGTCTTTTATCCATTGTAACAATGTACTTTCAAACCTAACCATAAAGCATTTAAAGCAAAACCGACATTCGGTCGTTTAAAACTTTGAATACCTGATTTCCACCTTGACCATGACATGGCCACAGACCGATCGGTAAATGCATGTCCCCTGGCTTAGCAGCCGAATCAATACATATATCAGACCAGATATTTGCAATCTGTAATAAACATTTTTTTTGTTTTAGTTCAAAATTTTAAAAAGGTTGAAGTATGAATCCAATTTTTTGAAAAGACAATCAAAAAGACTTTTATTCTTGTGTACGTTGCGGCCAAGTATGTGAGTTCCCTGAAAACTATAAAAATGGGCAAACAATTAACCTGATTTCCTCCTTGATTATGACAAGGATATAGCCCAACTGCTTTACGCAGATCTTTTTTCCTGGCTGGTGAATCCAAACAAGTTCGTCCTTCTTGGCCTAAATTTCTCATCTATTTTTTTACAATGCAATATATTTTTTATTAGAATAATTAGCCTAAAAAATATGTATAAAGAAAATGATCTTACCTCGCCCGATGCAACAGCCTCGCCAGGAATGAATAGTTCTGGATAGATATTATCTAAATACCATTTAAATGACTTACAACCTAAATCTTTTCTGTAATTTAAAAGAATATTACAATATATTTATATTTAAAAATTACCTATACAATTGTACAATGTACATACCTTAATTGAACACGACTTGAAATATCACCAAAGTCACCCTTTTCATTGCCAATTCTTTGATAATAATATTTTGCATAATCATCTAACCAAACTTCAGCTAATCGGACACTGTTACGTTTCAATACATTAACACCAGAACGCCACTATGTCATAAGTAAAAGAAGATTTTTTTAATTAAAAAATATATAAGAATTTTTTAGAATTACTCACCTTATATGGGGATCGTTTTCTGAATATATGACCAACATGCGAACATGGTACAATTTCTAATGTTCCACCACACATCCATGATTTAAACGAAAGTTCGAGATTTTCTCCACCCCAAATGTCAAAACCAGAATCATAGGTTCCAAGACGTTCGAAAAATTTACGATCAATTGAAAATAGACCACCGGCCATTGTGGGCGACCAAACCGGTTCAGCGGAACTCTTCAAAATAAATAATTTTATAATAAAATTGAGTTAATGAAATATTACAAAAAAAAGTGAAATAGAAAATAATTGAAGGAAAAACAAAATGAGATACGAGACAAGATGCTTAGAAAAATGACTCTTCTTCTATGAAAGTCAACTTCAAGTTTTTCTCTCGCTCTCTATTTCTCTCTCTCTCTCTCTTTCCTTTTATCTATTTTCTTCTCTCTATCTCTCTCTATATCTATCATTCTCTTATCTTAAAATACACTTCAAACAAAATTAATATTCCGGCCAATCGATGTAATATTTTTTTGTCAGACCACTAATGTCTATCGAGACCACAACCACAGACATAGATCTATAGATATTGTTATGCGGAATTTTTATTTAACACATTGTTTTCAAGTAACAAATAAAAATATCTGACTTTTTGAAAGTCATATAACTTTTGAGTTAAGTTAAAAATACAAAAAAACTATCCATCAAAAAAGTCTTAAATGGAATTCAAGATAAAATGTACCCTCTGAACTTTAATTTTCTTACGTTAATTTGAGTCTTCGAATCCGAAAGTAAATTATAAAATAGAAAGTTTTGTTGCACAATTTTTAGTTTTTCCATGTTTTAAAAGTGCGTTATACCGTTAACCGAAAGTATGTGACGCGTGTCACCGAAAGTACTAGTACAGAAAGCCGTTGCACCAAAATTGCGTGGCATCGAAAATGGCACCGAAAATATTATTTTAATAAAAAACAACCCTAATTTTAATTTCTCAGAAGGAAAATATTTAGTACATACAACATGTAAAACAAGATCAATTTCACTACTCATTTAATAAGGGTTGATTAATGATTTTTCAGTGTCAATGTCAAGCATTTTTGATGGCCCGCACTTTCGATGTCACGCACTTTCAGTGCCAGGGCTTTAAAAGCCATGCACTTTTGGTGCTATAACAGCTTTTCGCTGTCATGGCATCTTCCGTTTTAAAATACAACATGAATATATTTTTATTAAAAAATACATACAAAGGTAATAAGAACTCATAAAAATATTTATATGAATAAAATGAATGCGGAGTTATTCGCCTGGTTTGTCTAGATACAATATAAGTAGTCAACATTAAAAGCTGCAAAATTTTAATAATATCTCGCCAAGTGTAAAAGACCACATGCAATTTTTGCTTTTACTATATACATACAAAAATTCCATATATTCATATATGGATAATGTTTGTAAATAGTACGAGCCTTAATTTAGGCCAAAAGATAGTAAAAGAAGCATCCCAGTTTTACTAGGGGCTCTCGGACCGATTTTTAATATAAAATTCCTAAATATTGCTCAACAATCTTGATAAAAGCCTTATTATTAATTTAACACAATACATCGGTATAGTTCGCATGGAGCAGTGGTTAGGTTAGCCTTTATAGTAGTGTTAGTGTGTGTAATAGCGACCGGAGAACTTTAAATTTACAACAACAGTTTGTATATAAAATGGTTTCAATAACTATATTCAAATCGAATTTTTGTATAGTAAAAGCAATAGCCATCATACGTCAGTAAAAATCTTACAATTGAGGTCATGAGTTCGTCTCAGACTGGCCGAAGATTCTCAACGGGTTAGTTCAGTGCAAATATAACCCATATAAGCTATATTAATGTCAATAATAGCACATTTTTTAATTTTTAAGCGAAAAATTTGAAATAAATCATTTTGTTAAAGAAAAAATGGTTAACAAATGTTTTTATAGAAAAAATAAATTGTATATCAACATGTATAGTGAATCTTAATAATCCTAATAATAGTTTAGTGAAAGAAAGATTCTTAATTTTTTTTTATTTTCTTTAATACAATCAGTTTCCAGAACCTAGAAAATTGTTCTATAAGCACTGCTTTTATTTCAGAATTACACTTTGAATAATTTTACACTTTTTGTGTTTTTATTTCACAGATACGCGCATAAAAACACCAGCAATATAAAATTACACAGAAAGGTGTAATTTTACATAAAACGGAGAATTTTTAATCTTTCTGTTCAATATTTTTTTACATATTTCTGTGAAATACTAATAATACATAGAAAAGTGTAAAAAGTTTAAATTTACACAGGTAATTTCCTTAAGCAATTGTTCCTGTGTTTTACTGGTGTAACATTTGGCTGTCTGTGTTTAATTACTCATAAATGTGCATAATTTAAAATTGCTTTTTCTGTGTAAATTTTTAGATAAGTGTATAAAAACAATTTCGCATGTGTAAAAAAAACACACAGAACGTGGGTTTTTATCAACGTTAGCCTGATCAGATCAGTGTAATTGTATTAACATTACCATTTATCTTAGAATTTACTACACCAAAACATAAATACATATATATCCTGAACCAGGAAAATGTATAAACTTCATCATGTGTACTGTGTAGTGATTAGAAAAATTAGTATATTTGAGTACTAACTAGTTCTAGATAGTTTTCATGTCTGCATCTATATTACTCAGTACTAGATACTAATATTATTACTAACTCATAAGACATATAATCAAATGAGTATAAAATAGAGTGTTTTTACAGTCACTCTAGCACTGCTTGATCAACGACTCAGTCTGGTGCTTATAATTTAAAAAAATTGTATGGAAAAGCCTGATTTTAATTAAATTTAAAAATAGCTTTAAAGCAATATACGTAAAAATTTGAGTCAATCAGTCAAAATAGGTATTAATTAAGGTCAAGTTAAAAGATTTTAACTTTTTTAACAATCGGTATGAAAACTAGTATGCATTTTTTTAATCAACTAGTAATAATACGAATAGAAGTATCGGCAGACTAGTTAATACAAAAAGACTAGGAGCAGTACGTTTTCGTAACTAGGACATAACAAACCCAAAATATAAATAATATGTATTGTTATTTTATTTCACGTACTAGATCGCCACTATATGGTGTACATTCGCTTGTTTTGCTTTAGGTTTTCTGAGTACGTCGCGACCAGACAAAATTAATTTTGTAATAGAATGTAAAAGTACTAGTCTAAGTACTCATGTCACTTTATTCATACTAGGACTATAGGACTAGATCGCATATGTATCTATTACTTTTGTACTAGGTTAGTACTTTTTTCCCATCTCTAATCATGTGACATTGCTATATTATTATATTGGAAAATGATTGAGTTGGACTTAATTAATTATTCATTACAAATTATTTAATTACTTAAAATATTGAATAAATAAGTATTTTGAAAGATAAATTGACTATGTAGAATAATATTTTTGGTTTATATAATTACACAGATCTGTGTTAAATCCATTAATATGTAATATTTATAACACTTTGTAAAAAAAATATTAAATATAATGTATTAATACATCTTTTCATTGTTAATATTTTTCATCTATCTGTGAATAAATAAAATAAAATAATACACTGAATTCTCAGAGAAAAACAATTTTCTGTGATAAATTACACTATCTATGTAAATATTACATAGAAATTGCCTGTGTAAATTTTTTTTTACATATTTTTTTACAATGTGCCGCGTACGAGAATGGATGCGCGGCTCTGTGTTTTTTTTACACAGATTTTATTTGCAGTTGGGCAAATATTTCGACCTATAGCAAAAGGAAATGCTAAGAATTTTTTTACTGGGGTTAAAATATTTTTGTATTTGCAATGCTTTTTATTCAGATGGGTTCTTTACAAAGCATTTCGATTTATAAAAAAAAAAAGTTGCTCAAAATCTCACTCCTGTACACAAATATATATATACAGATAACGCAGAGCAATAGATATTTTACTTTTTACTTAAACAATCCAAAGTCAACGCATAATATCGTGGCAAAAAAATATAATAAATATATTGAAGTTCAGTTCAAAAAAATTAACATAGAAATTTGTCTTGAATAACCATATTTATGTATTATGTTGTATATACATATATACTTGTAAGATATACATATAAGTATAATGTGCAAGTTAAGTATGCTTTTTCGCTGCATATTATTTTAATTTTAAATCATGATTGTTGAGATTTATTGTAACCACCTGCGGTTTAATTATTTATATAAAATTACTTACTAATAATACTAAGCATATTCGCTGTAGATTTTTCTCTATATATAGGTATAATGCAACATATAGAATATACATTACCTAATATAAAAAGAATAAACAGCTGTTTAATTGTCTTTATTGGACAATTAAAAACAAATAAAATTTTACAATTTTAAACATATTTACAGAAATGTCTTATATAAAGTCCTATTTCGTACATCTCTAGTAATCCCGTGGCAAGTGGGGAATGAAAACTGTTCGTATGTATATACTTCTCGAGAATTCCCGAAATCTCGGGCTATCAAAAAAAAATAAATATCGATACACTAACTTCAAAAACCGCTATCCCACATTTTGCAAAAATCGTTTTTTTTGGTGCAATACACCAAGAGATACATGCATTAGCATAAAACAAAACAAATTGTTCTAGAAAACTATTTTTTTTTTCGTCAAACTTAGGTTTTCTAGTCTGTTATAATCGAGGGGGTAATCACCTATGGAAGTCTTGGGACACCTATTTGGAAGTCTTTGGAAGTCTTGGAAGTATTTTGGAAGTCTTTTGGAAGTCTTAGAAGCCTTTTGGAAGTCTTGGAAGTCTTGGAAGTCTTTGGAAGTCTTGGAAGTCTTGGATGTCTTTTGAAGTCTTTGGAAGTCTTGGAAGTCTTTTGGAAGTCTTTGAAGTTTTTAGGAAGTCTTGGAAGTCTTGGAAGTCTTGGAAGTCTTTGAAGTCTTGGAAGTCTTTTGGAAGTCTTGGAAGTCTTGGAAGTCTTTGAAGTCTTGGAAGTCTTTTGGAAGTCTTGGATGTCTTGGAAGTCTTGGATGTCTTGGAAGTCTTGGAAGTCTTGGAAGTGTTTTTGAAATGGAAGTCTGTGGGACATATTTTTTTCAAGTGGTTATAATAGATGCAGCTATACAATCTCGAATTCATTTAAAACTCCATTGTATTTTTTTTAGAATTTGTGTTCCGGGAATGCCCTTTCATGACTTTTTGATTGGATTATGTATTATCTATACAAACAAATATAAACCTCGTTTTGTAAAGCCTTGCTGATAAAAATGTTATAGTAAATTTTTTTCTTAAATAAAATTTCATATACAAAAAAAAACTTATTTTAAAGCAACAATAAGGCGAAATTATTTTCAGGCAGCCTATGTTTTAAGCTTTAATCACTTTTGTTATTATTTCGAAATTAAAAATAAAATGTTTTACACATATAAATTATCCACTGACTTATAATATATTGATAAGAATTTATAAATATAAATAATATTGCTGATGATAAGCAATGCGCTGTGCGCATGTATATATTATGCATGATAAACAACATTATAAAACCAATTAAAATATTAAGTTATTGAAGGGCTCTTGAGAGAAACTATTTTATTTTAATTTACAAATTTTAATTTATTTTAAAAGCTATAAGACACATTTCACATTGGATACTAAACTAACCGAACTCAACCCAACCTATGACACCATTAACCACTAACCCTATCCGAGGCAGTTATTTCGGGTACTTTTAAACAACTATGGTTGCCAGACGTACTCCTACCGGAAATATTTTACTTCTTTGAGACCGCTTGTACTCCTTACTTCTCCAAATGCAAATCTAGATTATTTTGTATGCGAAAATGTACTGGTATTGGCTAATATTCATATTTGACAAATGTGACGTTTTATTTCTGATTATTTTTTTGTATTTTTACAAAAAAAAAACTCGCTGCGCGTCTATTTTAGCTCATAAATTTCATATTTTCTCGCCACACCATTATATCACTGAATTAAAATACATTACAGCAACAATTTACAGCAAAAATACAGCAATTTTTTTTAAACTGTATTTTAGCTGTAATAGTTGCTAGGAGAAAGTTGTCACAGCAGCAATTTACAGCTAAAATACATCAATTTTTTTAGCTGTCAATTTTTTCTGGGAGAACGTTGTCACAGCAGAAATTTACAGCTAAAATACAGCAATTTTTGTAGCTGTCAATTGTATCTGGAAGAACGCTGTCACAGCAACAATTTACAGAAAATACATCAATTTTTTAGCTGTCAATTGTTGGTGGGAAAACGTTGTCACAGCAACAATTTACAGCTTAAATACAGCATTTTTTAACTGTCAATTGTCGCTAGTAGAACGTTGTCACAGCAACAATTTACAGCTAAAATACATCAATTATTTTAGATGTATTTTAGCTGTCAATTGTTGCTGGGAGAAATTTGTCACAGCATCAATTTACAGCTAAAATACAGCAATTTTTCTAACTGTATTTTAGCTGTCAATTGTTGCTGGGAAAACGTTGTCACAGCAACAATTTAGAAAGAAGCTCTAGATGTATTTCGCAACCCTACTTCCATTGACTCTACAACGTATGAATTGCATTTTTTTTTTTCAGAGAAAATATTTTGATAATTTCGTATATAAATTATTATAGCAACAAAAATTAAAAAGATTTTATGCTCGATTTTATGACCAAATTTTTAGTGTCGACGAAAATTCCAAACTAAACATTTTTTTTGTAATTTATGGTATTTTTGAAGAAATATAATTTTACCATTATGTATAAATACATTATACAGCGTGGAGTACCTACTATATACCTTTTAAACAAAACGACGATTTATTATCCTCGTTTAAAACATATAATGACACAATATTATGATTAATATATTTAGCCAAGAAGAAATGAGGGTTTATCGCACAGATTTCACATATTATAGAGAAACCACCAAACGCAATAAACTTTTTGTTTTGAGCGCGTGGTACAGAACAGAGTGACAAGTATAGGAATCGAGATGTATAAATAATTCTAAAGAAATTAGATTCTATTCGATATATGAGGTAAACTTGGAAAATGATCAACTCTACAAATACACGCCTCTAAGTTTTCGTTAACAAAATATGTCTGAGACGAATTGTAAAAATTTTCTATCCAGCCATAAAAACCAACGAAGATCTGTGGAGTGAAACTGGTGTTGAAAAAAATTAAAGCAATCATAACTTTTTTGCACTAAAAAAAGTCTAGATGTTTTTTTAGAGATTCAGAATTACCATCGAACTGCATCATTCGATTTTTTTAGTCAATAATTCAAAAATTTCTGAACAACACCTTTTTTGTATAGTACTTTTTTATTGATAAGGCGTAGAAAGTGGAATTGGATTGGACATACTCGCCAGATTAAGAATTGGACATACACTTTTCATCCATGGTTACATACTACGTCGTGAACCATCAAACCTTTGTGCAACGTGCAATATCACAAACGAAGTCAAGCACATAATTTGCTTTTGTCAAGTTTGTCAGTTGGTAATTTCAATATAAATAAATAAATAAAATCTAGAAGTCATAATAGCTACATTCGAGCGTATCGAAATTTTAATCTCGACTCGATACCGATTATATCGAGTTTCA
>JANSTW010067697.1:0-10606 GCA_027564275.1 Diadocidia ferruginosa | reverse complement strand
ATTTTGATTCTGTTAATATAATTATTGATTAGTTATATCAAAGCCTAACTAAAAGTTTGTACAAAGCGATTTTTTTTTTAAATTCTTTTAAAACAATAAGTTTTTGGAACTCAGGTTTGCTGCAATCCTGCCTCTGTTTCTGAACTAAAAAAATAAAATTGGTATCAAAAGATATGACTTATTTTATTAACTTAATGTTGATTGAAGTGGATTTTTGGTTTGTTTTAATTTGTTATACAAATTTGACTAAAAAAGTGGAAAATCGCTGAAAAAAGTGGGGTTTGGTAGCTTTTTTTAATTATTAGTGACCCGAAATTACAAGATATGTACAGCAGAAACCAAAACTATGCTCTTGTAGATTTATTTTTAATAATTTTCTGTGACATCACACATATCAATACCCCGCTCCCCCCATCATCACAAAACGTCACAACTGTGCTGACCCCCTCCCCCTCTTTGGTGTGACGTAATATATATTGACGGCCCCACATCTATTGCAATTGACAATCGTCACATTTTTACTACCGCAACCATAACAAAAGAAACCTTTGCGTGGGTGGGGACACTCTCTAAACATATGATTTTCTTCGCAGTTATAACACTTAACAGGTTTTCTAATTTATTACGGTTTAGAATTGTCTATTGGAATTGCGAATAGCGCACAATTCATTTTCATTTTGCAATAACAACTCTTCACTTTGTGGAAATGTGTTTTCGTTCTCAACATATAACGGCTCACGATGTTCGATATAATCATAAGGAGAATCATTTTGCAACATATGCACATTGGAATTATTGTGATAACCCTCACGCCAGCGGAATTGTTGGGCGTTATTGAATTTTTCAAAAGGCATTAACGGTGAAAAATTGGTTCTATTTGAGAACATTGTTGCACTATATATGCGTCGACATTTATCTGACAAATCAAGAACAATTATTAAATGGATTCCGATCGGATAGCGTGGCAATCCCGTAAAACATTTTGTGAACGGTGCACATACCGCGTTCATGCATGATCACATCGCGATTTACAGCGATCATACAATTTGGCGTCGAACGGTTGCGAAGAAGAAAAATTAAATATATATTAGTAGTTAGTTACCTATATGATTGCATCAAAGCATCATCTGCATCAGTTCGAAATAAAATTTAATGTCGCGACGAAGTGAATATACGCGCGTATAACACATTTAGGAAAATGTTTGTTATGTGTTAATTAAATAAATTATAAATAATTAAATAAGAACCGGATATTATTTTCACAATTCAGATAAGCTTAATTTATTCAAGTTTGTCCATTGGCCTGGTTCTTTGTGTTTTATTTGTTTCAGGTTACAGTAGTTTAGTTGAAGCACCTCTACGTATAAAAGCGACTAATAAAGTGATTAATGAGATTGTTGCCTAAACATTATTTTTTAAGTCAATCGTGGAAAACAACAAAAAACAATTTAATGTGTAGAAGTTATTATTGCTGAACATGATGCATCAGTTATGCCAAACAATACACCAAACCAAACGCGTACACATATGACCAAACATCGCGATGCACATGTGTTGTACCCCACGTTTACACATGTGAACATGATGTGTACGACACATTGTGTACGACACATACCTACTAAATGTATCGTGCGCGTGTACGAGCCAAACGCGTACAAATTTGACCAAACGCCCGTGCACATGTGTCGAACCCCACGTGTACACATGTGTGCATGATGTGTACGACACATTGTGTACACATGTGAACGCAATATGTAAGACACATTGTGTTCACATGTGAACGCAATGTGTACCACAGTATCAAATAATAACCAGTAGTAGCTTTTGAAAATTTTAAATACGATTTTATTTTCCTAATTTAATTGACCTTGATTTCATTGTAGAAGCAAAATTCTGTCTGAGAATATGGCCGACAATATTTTTAGTTCATTGAAGAGGCAGAATTCTGTCTGAGAAGATGGCCGACAATTTGGCGAAAAATTTTGCGATTTGCAATGACTTTGTATAGAATAAATTTTGATGTGTACAACGCATACCCACTAAATGTGTCGTGCGCGTGTACGACCGAAGCGCGTACACATTTGACCAAACGCCCGTGCACATGTGTCGTATCCCACGTGTACACATGTGAACGCAATGTGTACGACACATTTTGTACACAAACGCAATGTGCACGACACATACCCACTAAATGCACGGGTACGACACGTACTAACTAATAAACTTGATCAAGAAAAACTAATAAAAATTTCCTAAACTTATAAAATAACACATGAAACTTAGAAGAAAACTTCATCAAAAATTTCCTAAACAACATAAAAAATGATTTTCATGTAACTTATTTAAAACTTTATTGAAACACAATAAATTATAAATCAATATAATTACTATTTTACAGCATATACTATATACAACATTACAGCAGAAAACTAATATATTTTGGGCGCCATTTTGTTAGGTGCAGGGAAAATCACTTTGATATTTTCCCCTTAGCCAACCTCGTAATTTTATTTATTTAAAATAAGGGCGCCAGATCGCAGATTTGAAAAATAGATCAGTTCGAATTCGTAAAGAATTGATACGATCAATTACGAGGCGTGCGTTTTGCACTGTCCACCTGACCAGTTACAGTGGCTTTAAGCAAATTTCTCTTTTTATAGGCTATATCACATTTGACATCTTGGAACAATATTCTATACAAACGTAAATAGCATAACCAGCATAAAATTAAACAACAAAAAGAACGAAGAATGGATTTTAACATGTATTTACCGCGCACCAAACAATAATCAAGAACAAATGACACAATTTCTTCAATAGATGAATTTATTTTTTAGTAAAATACCAAAAAATTCACAATATATAAAAGTTATAAAAAATGACAAATATATAATTTAATATTATTCTCCGGCAGTTATGGAATTATAATGTGTTATATACAATACACATTATAATTACATACAAAAAATCCAATTATGTAAGATTTTATGTATGAAAGAAATCGTTTTTTTTTTTTAATTTAACGTTTTTCTAAATACACTCTAATGTGGTCTTGCTGTAGTTAAATACCATATTCCAGTGACACCAATGATGTGCGTATTGGACGATTTCGTAAAAATTTTCATGTTTTTTTTGGAAATTTTTTTACTCATTTATTGCTCACTGAGTAAAAAACTGATACTGAAAATGTCTATAGTGTAGAAAGAAGAACTGAAAATTATAACCTCAAATTATTTTTGTTCTCTTTTGTTTATTTTTTTGCATGATTTTTGTACTTTTAACCTACACTGAACTACAAAAAAAAACGGAGGTGTGCGCACGAACTAAACTAGTTAAGTTCATCACCTTCCCAGTGAAAGTTATGGTCATTCGAAAACACCATTAGTTTTTTTTTATTGTTCAAGGCAATTTCCAACTTATTGTTATTTTTGTCAGATAAGCCAGTTAATATTCTAGATATTTAAACAAAATTTCACTGAACTACAAAAAAAAACGGAGATGTGCGCATGAACTAAACTAGTTAAGTTCATCACCTTCCCAGTGAAAGTTTAGGTCATTCGAAAACACCATTAGTTTTTTTTATTATTCAAGGCAATATCCAACTTATTGTTATTTTTGTCAGATAAGCCAGTTAATATTCTAGATATTTAAACAAAATTTCGTTTCAATCGGACACACTTATTTTTTGGCAGCTGTGTGATATTAAAACTTATTGTCGGAGATTTTGACCAACAAAATACCTCAAATAACGAAAAAAAATTGTTTCCTTTAATACTTTTTAATATTATCTACATCCGGTTAAAATAAAAAAAAAACCTAATACATAAAACACCACTTCCAAAAATGTGCGGCAACCTGTTTATATGGCAGCTCATGTTCGCTGCGTAGAAGGACTTTGCCTTAAGCGGTCGTTTTCTTAAGTCAATTTTATTTAAAATTTTCGATTAAATTATACATTTACTAAATGAAGCTACGTCGTATTATTTCTCATTTTGTTATATTTTTTTTATTTTTGTGCAATCCTTTGGGTGTGGTTAAGTGTGTTTTGTAAAAGATTTTTTATCAACAAGTCAATTACCGTTTTGTTAAGAGAGCTTTAAAACAGTATTTTCTATATATTATAAAGACATAAATAGAATATAGATGCACTTAATTCTTGAGAACATACAGCGAGGATTATGTTCCCATAATATATAAATAGGTAAACGTTTAATGAAAAGAACGTCTTTTTTATATACTCGAAAAACGAAAAGGGAATACGCAGTAGTGAACAAATTAAATGTTCCACTTTTAAATTTTTTTAAAATAAATTTTTACAATTAACATAAGTACTATATCTAATAAACAGATTAAACTTTAACGTTTAACATAATTTACTTGTATAACTCTAACTAAAGGACGTGTCTTGCGCATATATAAATTAATATATCTACAATATGTGCTGATGACGCTATATATAGACGTAATAGAAATGTAACATAAAAGCAAACAAACTATATTTTTGGAGTAAACATTTCATATAATATATTCAATAAAAATAAAAAATTGTGTGGATCATTTGAAAATTGTGTGAACTATATATTGCGGAATTGGACGGAGTTAAATGTTATAAAATGTTCATAAATAATATTTTCATTTAAAAATAAAGGGTAATTTATTAGGAGATGCACTACAAAGATTACATATTCATTTATTTTCTCTGTATTTAAAAAAAGCTATTTATAATACCCTTAATAAACATATTATAACGCATACAATCGATTAAAAATCAGGGTAATAAGTTATTCCATTGTTTGTGCCGGCATCATATGAGGACACTTATAGAATATCCGTTTATTTAATAAATTTATTTTAAATAATTAATTTTAGTTAAACTTCATTTTATCGAATATATTGTCTGTACATTTCGTAATAAACTAATAAAACATTTTTAACAAGATCAACAAATTTTTGTACAAGTGTCCTCATATGATAACGCTATACGTGAATTCGATTTAATGAATTTTAAAAATGTTCCATCAACAAGTTATAATGTGTACACTTTACTGTGTTCACTTTTGTAATTTGTACTTTTATAGATACTGCTAAAACTAATGAATGTCAGAGATTTATAAATAATTCGTATACATACATAATATAAATACAGCATTTAACTCCTAGGTCGAAAGGAATAAAAATGGCTTTATAGATACAGATTTAAAACTGTTAAATACTTTTATAACCTATTTAACCGACTTTATATAGAAAAGCATTAGCACGCCAATAAAATATACTATGATTGTATATAAGAATTTCAAAGTTACGTATTTTAAAATAATGATAATAATACGAAAAATAAATATTTGTCAAATTATATTATCCATAATTATATGCGCATTAAGTGCACACACACAATATATAAAAACAATAAAATGCACAGCAGCTGGTGCAACTTGCATTTATATGGTATACATAAAGTCGACTTTACAGAAACTTTAAAATGAGGTTTCCTATATATGCTTGCTGGCGCTTGAAAAACAAACAAATTTTCTTCGTTTTATAACAATAATAGAAAATGCCAAAGTTTTATTGTTACGGGTATATGTATTTTTTGGACTTTTAGTGCCAAAAATGATGATAATTATCATTGTTTTAATTAAAAACTTGAACAATATGTAAATTTTCACATATAAGGCAATAGTAAACAAAATCTATATATGCAATAAGCGAAATTAAATATTTTTACACTTATTTTATTATCACATGAAAGACAAACAGTTACATAAAACAAAGAAAAGTTTCTCAGCTTCTAAAATAAAACAAGAAATTTAATTCAAAAAAGGACCGCACCAACAGATTTTACAAAAAGATAGAAATTCCTTATCTTTATAGCTCTCTGCGATACCCCAAACAAATTACACACAAATGTGGGTTAAATTTAAGTAGATAGTTGTCAATGAATGTTGTCTGTTAGTTTATTGTATGTACGAATGTTTTCTTGTACACCACAACAATAACATTTCAAATATGTTTTATTTAAAAGTTTCTCAACAATATACATATACAGTAACTACACCCCACAAAGCTTTTAAAAGAATATTCTTCTTCATTTTCCTCAAATTCTAAATAGATTGTGAAACTAACACCGAAAATCCTTTGCTTATACATATATAAGAAAATACACAACGACAAGCCAACTTTTACACATAGTTATGCTTCGTGTGAGAAAATTAAATTTCATGACATTAAACAAATTTTACATCAATTTTATGATTTTTTAAGAAACAAATTACGTATTCCTTTACCAATAATTACAAGATTTCACATCATTTAAAAGGAATACAATTTATTAATTAATTATAATTTTTATTTTTATTTTTTGGTCAATATTTTGATTTTCCAGGGTTATAAATTTTTTTTCTTTAGTTAATTTAATTCTTTTTTTTCTAAGATAATATATTTTTTCGTCGGATATTCAAAATAAATAAAATAAAAATTTCCAAAATTTTTATTTTTATAAGTTATACTTTATTTTACAAAATAAAACACAACGTTTCGACATTGCATTCAACATCATCAACAGGTGAACAAAGGTACATAATAATAATAAACACATTTTCACTACAACAAAAAAAACATATTTTCTTTTCGAATTTCAAAAGATTTTTTTCGTAATGTTTTTTTTTTAAATCTTCTGTAGAAATAAATAATTTTATATGAAATAGTTAGTATACTTTATCACAATTTTGACGCGATTTTTTAGAAATAAAATGATGCTCTAAGGAAATTTAAAATTTTCCCAACATTTAGAAAAAAAATTCTCAAGAAATAAAATTTTTCTAAAGAATTGCAAGATTTATAAAAAAACAGAATTTTAGAATATTTTTAGTAATTTTAGATTTTCTGGAAAATTTTAAATTAATTTTTAAAAGTAAAAACAATTTTTTAATGCCAAAATTTAATGATTTCTTCTAAGTTTTGTTTTAATTTTGTAAAAAGAGATCTGACAATCCAACAGAAAAAACAAAATGAAAATTCGACTGTAAAATATACCAATAATTTGTTTAGTGCACATCGCACAGTTTGCATGGTCTTCTTTCATACATTTCTATGTAAAAGCATAAATGTCTTGTGAAATTGATTAGGAAATGTTTCTCTTCTTGTTTTTCGGTATTTTTGTTACCGAACATTTATTTATCTGTATTCTGTATATGTAGAGATTTTATATTCACTTATATAATATTGTTATAGAAAACATTTAATATTCACTTTAAAAGTGAAGTGAAAAGTTTTTTTTTTGGTAAAATTTAATATTTTGGTTTATGCTGTTGTAATAAAATACTTTGATTTTTAAAAGCTAAGTAGTGTGACTACAGCAGTGCGGTTACTGAGTTAACAATTTAACATTTTTGCTCTGCGTGTTCAAGCTGGAATCCTGTATGACTGATCCGGAATTTTCTCAACTTGTCTTGAATAGGAAGTCAAGCTAATTTTTTTAAATTGAAAATTACTATTATTTATAAAATTATATTGAATATAAAGATTTATGACACAAACTTTAAACAATTTTTCGAGTATACAAATTTGTTCTACAAGGAAATAAATAGCAGCAAATTTGAAATCGTATTGAAAAGATATAAAGATACTGAACAATTTTTTTCTTCTTTTTACACAATATTAAGAATTTGACGAAAACGATTAGAATTGCTTCTCACGAAAAACATTTCGTTTAAGTTGTCCAAACGCTGAAGATGTTATTGGAAAAAACAGAAACATCTGCGCCTCGCATGTAATCATATTTTTGAGCAGTTCGTTCTTAAGTTGTTTACCAAAAAATATGCATTTTGAATCAAAATTAAGTAATTTTTTGTAATTAGGGTGAAATATTTTAAAAGGAAAGTGTAGTAAAATGATAACAGACTCTTAAACAAAAATTTTGTTTTTTAAAATGTCTAATTCTTTTTTGACTTAATGGCTGAACCAAAATTAATCTATAAAATCTTTAAATTTTTTGTCGAAAATTCTATTTTGACATTTTTCATTTTATATGGCCCATTTCATTCGTTTAAAAGATGAAACATATAAATATATAAAAAACTTATAATAAATTTCCTTGAAAAAAAGTGAAAATATTTGAGGACCAAAAAAAACCTTTTTTCCGCACTTGTATGGTTGTATGGTTTTCGCAATGTATTTGGGTTTCTTATATAAGTACATTTTATATAATGTGTGCGGTTATATTTTTTCGGGAAACTGCTAAAACAAAACCGGGAAAAAATACATTTTCTCTTTATTGTTTTTTTTCTCGGTTAAGTTTGTTTTTACTTTTTTTTAAAGAAAAACTTCCATATATATACATTTGATACAGTATAATAATATATTATCGTTATTGTTCTATAATAATATGTAAGAATACGACTAAAGTCTACATTTTAAAATAATGAACATTTCTGTAATATATATACTTAAGTATATGTAGACTCTATAATATATATTTAAGTACATATAATATAGACTTCTGTAATGTATATTTACGCGAGCTATATTATATAGTAAATGTTTTGAAAAGTACTTGTGTGGGTAATTTATGAGGCTTGAACATCCTTTTCGACATGTACAAATTTATATTGTCTGTCTTTTGAAAAGTAAAAAGTACTATTTCTGTGTACACTGCACACACATAGTAACTAATATGCAAGTGTTTTGTGTACTTCATATACATAATAGTGACATACATAGTAGAATGACAAAACTTTTGTTCTTCGCCTAGCATTGTCTATTTAATTATGTTAAGGGTAATTAAACAGAGCTGCAGGTGTAGGTCAATTTGTATATTTTATACTGGCATTTATATATTGTAGTTTTTCCTACAAAAGAATAAAAATCGATTTTTCCGGCTTGTTTTATAGTTAAAAGTATTTATAGTATTTTTTTATTTGTTTAAAAAAATAGTGCTTACCCCATTAAAATACCTTGTGTCTGCAAATAATACCCCGCATTTTTATATAACGAGACAAACGTGCAAACAATTTATCGGTGTCGTTTAAATTTGTTTTTTTTGCAATAGTTTATTATGAAATACATACCTGAAAAAAAAGAGAAAAATACATTAGAATGGTGGAAATTTTGAAAATAATTAATACATTATATAGAAAACAACATTGCGTCCAATTGATTTATGTAGAGTTTTTCTATTGCGTACCTTTACGCGCAGAGCTTTTGTTATTTGCATGCAAATTTTTTGAACAGAACATGATGGAATTTACGATTTTGATGTTAATTATATTTGTGATTCAATACAACGACAACATATAGTAGTAAATAATCCATTTATATAATAGCGTTTCGTTACTCATATAATATGTCGAATGATAAAACTGGTCGAGATATTAGAAAAACTGTTTGGTATTTTGATTTTTATTGTACAGATATTTATTTTATTTATAAACTACAAATTTTAAAAATTTAAGTTTAACAATATAAATTTTAATTGTAATAAAAATATTATGGTTTTCACAACAGAAACTATAAATTTTTTGATATAAATAGATTTTTCAATATACAAAACAGAAGCTTTTAAGTAAATCTGAAAGTACTTAACTGTATCATATGTGAGGATTAACTCATCTATTTATATTTATTTATATTAGAGTCAGCATAGTGCAGTGGTAAGTGTAATTTTTCTGTGTTCAAGAGGTTTTGTTTTTGAGACTCAGTTTGGTTAAAAAAAATTTAAAACTGGGCTGACAATATTTGATATGGTCGGTAATGAAAATCATATTATCACAAAGAATATTGTAATATGGTTTCTAAATGCTCCATTCCTTTAGAGTAAAGGACACGATGCTGATGATGATGATTTATTAGTGGTGCTCGCATATAACTTCATATACTTATAAATTAACAGTTAAAATAAAATAATTTTCCTTTTCTGTTTATTTCATTTTGATTATGATAAGTATAGCTCTACAATATATACTCGCGCTTATAAATATATAATCCGGTTAAGTATTAAACAAATATAGAAAAATATCAAGTGGTTTTGGTTGTATCTATACATATGCATTTTTAATAGCCGCTTATAAATTTTAAGCCCATATTTCTATATTTATACTCGCATATCAATTGCTTTTGATTTTTTTTCTAAGTAAATATAGGAATATAAAAAACAGAATTAATTCTGCGTTTAATAAAATTTTTTTTTTTATATTAATAGACTGACAATATAATACTTCATATTTTTTATATATTGAAGGTTGCAGTGCAATGCACCGCGGTTTTTTTTATAATATGTTCATTCTCGTGAATTAAATTAATATGATTTTTTATCTGTCTTTTAATTTTGAAGCCTAAAATAGATTTTTTTAAGAAATTAATAAAAATCGGATTCTATTTTTAATTTAATACACAAGGTTCAGCCAACTTTAACACAAAAATTCATATAATTGAAATTTATATGAAAATATAAAAATTTGGTTTCAAACTTATCAATTTGCTCACAAATGTCGTTTTCCCATTTAATGATATTCTAGTAAGATAAATTAATTTATACGTTTACGTCCTCCTACATCCGAAAAAAGTTTCTATATATAAAATATGAATTTAAATGTCGGATTGAAAATGGCGG
>JANSTW010067686.1:0-10606 GCA_027564275.1 Diadocidia ferruginosa | reverse complement strand
TGGCATAGTAAACCTCGTACTTGCCGTTCCAATGATATCACAAAATCTTTCTATGTATTTTTTGCGCACACCTATTCAACTCTATACACCTTGGGTTACACCCCTATATATTATTTATTATGGAAGTCAAATGGAAATGTAGAAAGTTTTGTGAATTTCGTGGAAGTCTCGGAAGTCTGGGGATATTTGATTGTTAATTTATATGGATATTTTGAAGTCTTGTCATTCTTAAAGGAATTCTAGAAAGCCTTGTAGAATTCATGGAAGACTTATTGTATAGTCATATATAGAAGTATATCTTTGTATTTAATATAAATAAGTAAAAACTCATTTTCAATTGACATATTCATTAAATCTTAACCTCCTTGTTGCCTAATATACAAAATTATACTTGTCCTATTGACAACAAGCGTTTTTGCTTTGTGTTAAAGAGGTCGTGAGTTCGAACCGTCACCTTTCATTCGACGTTGTTATTTAGTAAAAGTGACTGCAGTACGGTTTTGTAAGTCACGTTAAGGCACATATAAATGACATCAAATATCTTCATATTATATAATATTCAACCCGGTGTGTTAATAGTTAATACCCCTCTAGCCTGAAAGGCCAAATCTTTCCCAAAACTGTTTCCCCTTCTTTAGCAAGATATGATTTGTATGGGAAATATGGATACCTACCCCCCCTCCGCCCTACACAGTAAAATCTTTTTAATTTTTTGAAGGTATTTAAAATACCTTTCTTATGATCCTAAGCATTTACTATTTCTCCTTTTTAATAAAAATATTTTTTTACAGTTTTGACCCCACCCTGGCGAAAGGGAGCTTTTATCATGATTCTCTATAGGATATATGTGATAGGAATTAACATTCTACTAATAAAAACATATGTTATCAGATAGAAAAAAGAAAAAATGTCCCTATTGTCTTTCGCTTTGGATTAAAGGATACGAAACACTGATACTTATCCTAGAAATATAATACAAAGTTACATCGTATATAAACATAATCTATTGAAAGTTAAATTGTTATGTAATGCTTGATATTTTTGGCTATATACATTATTGTTATATAATATATTGTGTGTAACATACTTGCAAAACATGAACATTTTGAACATGATAAGTGAAATCATGTGAAAAGGTAAATTGTCTGTAAGGAAAATTCTAATTGTACGTATAGGCGATATATACTTAAATACATTGCATAATATAATATATGCACCATATAAGACAATCTGTCTCTAAATACTAAAATGTTATGTTACATGTAAAATATATTGCATTTATCTATAATATATGGTACACTGACAAAAATATTCCGTATAGAATATGGAACAATATTTTTGCATATACTCCTGATTATATCGTGGGTCTCAGTGATAGCTCGAGCTATTTTACTTTTTTAATATATGTAAATCAGATGATTGGGCTCGATATTCATTTCGTTTCTATTTGCATTTATTTAATTTTATTGAACTTTAGAAACTCTAACATAAAAATGAACAAAACAATCCGATATACTTGAGACCAGCGATATATTTGTTATATAATTTATTTTATATAATTAGCAATGCTAAACAAAAAATAAAATACTTATGCCCGTTTGTAAACATTTTATTCCACTTATAGTACTTATGTAGTACATTGTACATACCTATTATTCATTTCATATAAACAAAAATTAATTTGAATATAAAACAAATGTTCAATTATTTTTAATTGTAAAGAAAAACATTTCTATTTTTATAAAAAATAAATATTAGACAAATCATTGTTTTTTTTCTCCATCAAGGGGGAGGATTGTGATGCGATGCGTCCAATTAGGTTAAGTTTATATGAATTTTTGATGTATTCGGTAAATTAATTTTCCAGATAATTTGTGTTGAGAGCAATGAAATAAATGCGCTATCAGTGTACAATATGTAGAAACTTGGATACATTTATACATAGCACGCATATGGATATACATAGTTAAAGCGTATCGAAGTAAAATCAAATATATTCTAACGACGTAGATTTTACATATTATAAGAAATGGCATATTATATAGATATATTATATAGAAGAGTACTAGAATCAAATTGAATCAAATGAAAATGGTCAACATGTATACATAAATACATTATATAGAATTTAAGTTGCTATGGACAACGGCAGTCGATAATATATATTCATATTATATATGGAATTATGGAGTACTTTGAACTCAGTGTATTGTATAGAAGACTATAGCAGCGATAGCAACGAAGACGTCGACAACGACGACGACGAGGTATGGTGGCGGCGAGGTGGTATGGTTATAAAATCAAGCGACGTTATATAACATACAGTTGAACAACATTACTCACTGCACCTTCTTATCTACAGAATATCTATGCATATATATAGAGGATCTATATATGTATAGTTATGCAATTTCTCCAACAGTGAATGTAAGTGACCTAAGGAAAGGGATGCACTGCCCGTTCCTTATACACTGACATAAAGGTAAAAGGTTTATATAAGATTTATATACAAAATATGTATGTGCATTTTGCCCCCATGTTATCTCCCTAACAATTTATTAAAATGTATAAATATAGGAGAATAACCTACATATAAACTTTATATGCATTAAAGAAAATTGCATTATGTAATATTATATTGACTGCCTTTAGGTGCAATAGACTGAATCGACAAGAAATTTAATTTTGTTCAAGCACATTTATATAAGTATGATAACTCTATTTTGTTAATTTTTCAGGAGAGCTGTCTAAAGTTTGTAATCTTTATATGTTCACTGCTAAAATAATAAAAATTACCTAAATACATCGTCATTTTTCATTGCAGAGCAACAAGATTATTACATCATGTGCAGGATTTCATGCTCATTTTATAGTATGCGGGTTGATGGAGATGTAAGTATTTTTGTAAATAATAACAGTGATTTTATACTTTTCAAGTGACATAGTGTAAATTGTAGGTCTAGTTGAGTACAATACGTATCATATTCAAGTATTTTCAAACGCCCCCAAATTTTCGTTTTACCGTTAGAAAACTATTTTTTATGATTTTGCGCAGTTAGACTTCTAACTCCGCCATTTTTAATCCGATTTCAAATTTTTAAACGGTTTTAAAATATGAAAAGTCCATAATTTTAAAATATGTGTATAGTTTACTTATTGTGTCAAAAATAAAAGACATTTTTAGGCGAAAGTTTTATATTTTTGAATTTTTTACAGTTTACCGTTATTTTTTTACAACAATTAATTTATGCTTTCTGAATCAAATACAGCCAGAAAGAGTGAAAATCTAGCCTCGACACTCACTAAAGTTGTGTATTTTAGTAGTGTGTAAAACATTTTGTTTAAAGATTGAATTGATAAATTCCCTATAAATTATGAAATATAGCTAGTATAGAGTAACGGTAACATAACGGAAAATAAATTCCGTTACGTACGTAACCGTAACGAAATTAAATTTTTTGGTGTAACGAAATGAGAAACGTTACAAAATATTTTCCGGTTTCCATCACTGGAATATTCATATAATCTTAGCACAATATCTAATATTTCAGATAAATTCTTTAACTGGATTTGCAGATAAAAAAATTATCTGGATTCACAACTGGAAATCCATATGTTCTCATCCAGTCGATTTTCCGTGAAAAGTATGTGATTTCTTCTTAGAGTGTAATGTATATATAACTAAGATCACGATAACTATTATATTGGCAATATGGGATTGACGATATCGTTTTTTCGTCTTTCAGAGTAAACACATAATTTCTTCTCTTACAATTTATTTTATTTTACATAAAATTCCAATAAAACTTAGATTTTGGTTGATTCGGTGTATTGCACTTGTATAGGCACTAGTCGATATATGCGAATATAAGAATTCTATATAGTGTAGTTTGAAGAGTATTAAGTGAATATATAATATGAAATTTTATATATATGAAGAAGATACACAATCTTTCACATGGTAAAAGCTTACAAATTTTTTGCTATATAGAAAACAGGAAATGCTTGTGAAACAAGAACATGACCGGATATGAATGGAGTAAGCATACAAAATATTTAAAACGTATATGGTATGGTGAGTGGTAGTGGGTGATGGTGGTCTTCTAATTAGAGAACTTTTATTTTACACAGCGTTTATGTGTGCATATAGAATGTTATGACCGGTAAAATCTGAAGAGCGTTGTTCTTCATATATCTAAATGTATATTTTAATACTATAAAATAATTTAATAATATTGCTTTAGAGTACTTTCCTGAAATTATTTCATATGAAAGAAATTCAATTTTTGTAGTTATAAATAAAATAAAATGAGTTATTCAAGCCTCAAGAATTATTTCAATTATAAAAATGAACTCTTTATATATACACATAGAGTAGTATAATTGGTGTAATTATAGGAAAACCAATTCAAAATAAAATATTATTAATTTGGGTGTACCGCAAGGTTCGGTTTTGGGACTGCATCTTTTCTTATTATTAACGAACTACCATCTGTTCTAAAATTTTCTGTACTCCAGATTGAGATGCTTTTGGTTATCATAAGACTATAGAAAAACAAATTGGCGAATATTAAACAGTATATAGTATAATTTCCTTAATTTATAAATTTAAAAAAAATATTTAATTTTATCAATGTTTAATTTTATTTTAAAAAAAAATTGTCAACAAAAATAAAATTTCGAAAAAATTGATTGGTTGATTCGGGGTATAAGACCTAGGCAGTCAATTTTCTCGTGTGATATTTAAAAAAAATCGTATATTTTTTTTATAAATTATAAAAAAGCTACTACTACTCTACAATATGTACAAATTTAGTTGAAAATAAAATGGCATATGGAACAAAATATCAGTGTGTTAACTAAATCGAAGAATATAAATATATTTAAAAATGGTTGTGATTTCGTTAATTCAATAGAAGCAAAGGAAATTATTCACAGATAGATAAACTAGATTGTATATTGTTTTATGAATATTTATAACTTTCAATTTTAATTGTGGAATTTATCAATTACGAAAAAAAAAACTATATAGATATAGATAAATTATATATACAAATCTATATACATATGTATGTATACAATATATACAAATGAATATTATAATAGATTTCTAATATAAACAAGTCCCATTTTTATTCAAATATTTTAAATACATTTTTTTTCTGTAAATAAGTACGGAAGTAAAATAAAAATGGTAAACAAATCGTCATATAGCAATTTATATATATGTATTTAAAAAAAATTAATGAATGAAATTTTTTTTTTACTTTTTTCTGTTTACATTATATTATATAGATAATAGCGATATGTATCTCTGTATATATAAAATACAAAAATTAAAGTTGATTTTGTTGGTTTTTAGTTCGTGACCTACCTCAATGTATATTAAACAAAAAATAAACTAATCGTTTAACCAGACTATATATAACTATATATAAATATAAGTCACAACAATTTAATTGTGAATATAATACACCTAACTATATATATAAAATTATTGTAACCATCACCAGAGCCAGTAAAACCTGTCAAGCGTATTTAATTTATTTTGTATATTTATTCACACTAAAATTTTAGAAAACAAATTTTACAATATAATAATAATTATAATATAATAAGGTTATAGGGCTTACTGAACACAGTGTTTGCTTCATATATTGCAGTAAAGTATTTAAATAAAGGGTTATAAAGGGAATTTATAGTGGTGGATAATATAATTTACTCTTCTTCTCATGTACGTATATAATAACTAGTCCATTCAAAAGATAATTTATATAGCAAATATATTATGTAAAATTCTTACACATGATTATTTATGTACCCGCAGGAAACCACTGTTTTTTTAGTGGAAAAATGTGGATTCGCTTGAGTGTAATACGGTTGAAATGAGTGTGGTTTCTTAAAAGAATTGGCCATCTGACTCTAATATATAGCAATAGCATTTCATAACAATAATTCACTACATATGGTGTACCGCAGGGATCAATATTGGGTCCACTACCAATTCTAATGTAATTTACGGGTGTACCGCAAGGTTCAGTTTTGAGACCGCGTCTTTTCTTATTGTTTATCAACGAATTACCATCACTGTTCTTCAATTTTCTGTACTCCAACAAAATTTACAAACCCCACCAGAGATGAGTTATTAATTTTTAATTTTACAATAACATTTCCTCACAATAATTATATATTATTAGAAAAATAGTAAATTACCTCACCTAACTATATATGTATATTTACGTGTATCCATGTACAATATATTACGTACTATATAATATTATATAATTTGTGTCTATATATACCTACACACACCGCCAGTAACAATTAACTATAATTAATATATTATTAATTCTTTTCTATAAATAACATTTTTACGGTTTATTTTTGTATATTATATATACACACAACATTTTTTTTACTATAATTAATTCAATTTTATATACTTGAACTTGAACGAATTTTTCAAATGCGGTGACCTTTGGAATGAGTAAAATAAAATAAATAAAAAAAATTCTTTTGATAAACCAGCTGTTGATGTGCCGGTTGCGTATTTGTTTCTTTTTTACTATTTTGTTGCATTTTTATTAGATTTATTTAAATGGTTTTGAATATATTAAAGTATATATATATATAATATAGTATAAATAGCAGTATGGAAATAATACACAAATAATACAACACTTGTTTCTATTTATATTGTAATGTATTTGCGAGTTTATTTATATTTGCTAATGTATAAAAATAAACGTATCAACAAGAAAATTGTAGTCTTTTTTTTGGAAATTTTCGCAATCACATAAATATTTACTTTAGACTTTTCGAATAATTTAAATATCTAAATATAGAAAATTACAAAATAGATATTATAGTGTCCACGTTTTTAAATGTTCTACGTTAAGGGCGCTCTCACAATTAGTCCATTTCCACTCTACAGTTTTCAGTTTTCATTAAACAAAATATGTATTATACTGAATTGCATATACTTAAGCTCGCACAATAAATTTTTTTTCGAATTTTTGCTTTTACTATTCAATAAAAAAATCCAATATATCAGTGGGTCCCTGGAAAAAAGATTGTAACGTCTAAAAGTTGATTTTAAAGAAAATCGATTTAAAGTTTTGGTTTTACATAAGCAGCTATACATTTTTTATTTTTAAAAGTGTTATAACTTCGTCAGTTTGGCTGATTAAATATGAATTTTACTCAGTATATGCAGATTGACACGGGGAATTCAAATCTGGTTTTATCTCAAAAGTATGGTAAGTGCACTTACAATCTTTTTCCAGGGACCCACTGATATTTAAAATTTCAAATTCAAAATCTTTGCGTTTTCATAAAGTATTATTAAAGTTAGTTCAGTTACGTACTTCTATGATACGACGAAGATTTTTCTATTAAGTATATAATATAAACCTTGTTAGTGGAAAAACTGAAAACCATGAACCCAAATAGCTTTTACTTACATATATTTTACATATAATTTAGAGCTCGCTGTAATATATTATATAGTCAGCGTCAGCATTGAACAGTGTTTAACGTTATTGCTTTGTGCTCAAAAGGTTGTGAGTTAGATCGCCAATTTTTCGGGTTATTTTGTAGATGTTTATTTAAAAAGCTATTCCAGTGGTTCGGACTCGTTTTCGGAAATTACATAAATCCGTTAATCCATCTATCTGGCATCAACAGAGTACCTCATATAGAGTAAAAACTGACAAAACTTCATCTTTGATATGGTCGTAAATGACAAATATGGTATCAGATAGGGAAAAAATATCTAATTTCTAAGCTTCATCGCATTGGAGTAAAGGACACGATAATGATGATAATATGAAAATTGTTATTCTCATTTTCTTATTTTATAATAACAAAATAAAAATATAATAAAAGAGAAAATTGGTAAATAAAGTAAATTCATTTTGTATATATAGTTAGCTGTTCAGTAGCGATGCGGTAATATTAATTTAGTACATAACATGGACTTTATAAAATAGTTTAATTTATTTTTAAATTTAAAAATTTACATAAAAAAATATTTATTGACATATTGTGTTGTATGAAATAATAAGAAATTTTATTACTGATTTTTTCGCTGAAAATGAAATGCACATTTTTCGGTATACAATATGCCTGTATTATCATAGTTTACATAGTGAATCAGGGAATTATTTGTGGTTATGTATGAGCTAGAGGTTCGTTTCATCCATTGGATGAACTTAGTATATCTTCTTTGAATAACAATATATATTTAAATATTTTGATTCTGTTATATATTATCTAAAATTGGTTAATGGACCACCACGCTTGTAAATTATAATTTTTTATAATATATACATATAGTGTAGCCTTATTATTTTACCAAAATTTTCCTTATTTGATCGTAACGATTGTTTTGAAAACTTTGCCGCTGTTTTTTTTTATTGTATAGATACAATATTCTTGATAATATGAGTTTTGTTCAAAGTTTAGTAGATTTTTTGACTTTATTATTATCCATATATGTGAGAGCTAAATAAATATTATAATATAAAATGCTTTACAAAATACATACGATGTTAGAATAATATTTTTGTTTTTATATTTTTGGGATTTTGCCAAACTTTTTTCGTTTTTATTTTCGGTTCATTCTTATTTCGGCGGTTGTTTTATTCATGCGATAACCAAATATTCATTGGCAATGGTGCAAGTAAAGTTTTTCGTTAAATTCTTTGTTTTTATTATAATGTTTTGCTTAAGTGGCATTACTTGATTGGCTAGAAAGAAATAGTTCTTAGTATATATATACGCAGAAAAGGTTATGTTTTACTTTTAGATTCATTAGCTTATTGGTGTTGATTAGGGCGTTAATGAGATTGAAAGAAAAATATGTATATACATTATATATATGTAAGATAAATTCGGATTATTTTATATATTATAGTAATATTTATTTTATAGTTCAATACACAAATAATAATGGAATTACATACGTCATCTTACCATTTAACGAAAGAAAAAGCTCAAAGCATATATTTCATCAAAATTCAAACAAAACTAAAATCTGGGTTTTATGCTGTACTAAATATGTTTTCATTATGCTTAAGGCTGTACATAAATATATTTTTTACTAGAACTTTTTTTTAACTATAATGTTGATCGAGTATAAATTTCCTAAAGGATATGTATTTTTTAGATATAATAACTATAAATAATAACAATTAAAAAAATTCTACCGACTGCGCCATTTAATCGATGAATTTCATAAAAAATATTCAACTATAAACGATTTAAATATTTTTTCCCCTTTAAAGTCGACAATTGTATAAAAGTTATTCAGATTTTTTTAAATAATTGTATACAATTTGCATATATAATTATATAGAGTTCGCATGTAAAATCACAAATGCTGGTAAATTAAAAAAAATTAACACGCAATAAAATTAGAATTTCTTTTACCGAGTTGTCTATATACAATAATAATATAATATGTGGTAAATAATTAAATCTACATTCAATTTCACCATAAATAAATAATTTTAATTGATCAATATATATAAGCTTATGTGTATATTATGTATATATGTAAATTTTATTGATATAATTTCCGATAATTTTTCGTTTTGCATTGATAAATTATTGATAGAACATTTTTTCGCATGTATAAAAATTGATATTATTTTTTAAATGAACGATATAATGTCAATAATTTGTGCACCAAATGTCCTTTTTTACACATACTATTGATAGCTGAAGTTGATTTAATTTTTTTATGTAGCACATATAGTGCTCTACTTTTGCATATATTTATTATGCATATTTATGCATATTTTATAATATACATATTGGCCTTATATAATAAATAAACATTTAATTGCTGTTTTGCGTGCAAAATGTTTGGTATTGTATAATATATAGTTTTACATTTATTTATTTATTTCATTTAAAATCCGTTTTATTTATAAGCAGAAAAAATATTGATTTTTAGTGTGTGTATAAATAAATTTAATTAAAAATGTTTATTTTTTTAAATTTATTAACAAATCGTCGTTTGTATATTATAATATGTGTTGAGCGCAGCAAATATTTAGGATTTTAATTTAATTTTCTTCTATTCTGTTTTTATTAAATAGTTTAATTTTTGATTTTATTTTATTTAGAAAAAACCAAAACAGTTTTTTAATCGTCCAATAAAGAAATTTATGAAAAGTAGTTTAACAGACTCTGGCTAGGTTATGAAAAAAATATAAATTATCATGATATAAGATTCGAAATATTGTTCTGATGGGCGAATGTTCAGATGATACTTAGAATTATATCAATTTTTCGCATTTATCAGTTTATAATTTACTAAAGATTAATTTAAATGTCATAGACAAGTCTAGAAAAAATCAATTTTATACCCATACACCGCATATTCATTGTTTTAAAGAATACTTATAGTCAAATAATAGGCAAAAACATCTTGAGGATTTTTTACAAAATCTTAAATCAACAGATTTTGATGGAAAAATTTATCGAATTGAACTACGCATTCAACAACAATTGTAATGAACACAGGGAATTTTATCGACCGAAATTTATATTGAAAACTTGAATAATCGGACATGCGGTCGTTGGGGGAAGGGGTTTA
>JANSTW010067675.1:0-10607 GCA_027564275.1 Diadocidia ferruginosa | reverse complement strand
ATTTTCACCTAAATACTTTAAACAATATCACTTTGAAATTTTAAAAATAATCATTCCGATATTCAATGCATCCTAATATGAAATGTTTATGGGTGCGTTCAGTGCTTGTGAATACCGAGAAATTTTTGCGATTTTTATTTTGTAAATAAAAAATAAAAATATTTTTTTTCTATCCAAATTTTTAGGGTTTAAAATTTAATAATTACTCCACCTCCTGACAATTATAATAATATGCATTATGGGAGCGTTCAGTACTTGGTTTTAAAAAATCAATTTTATTGCAACTTCTTGTAAAATAAAAAAGTCAATCGATTTGCAATAAAATTAAAACCAAACAAACACAAAGATAATATTGAACGACGCGACGCTTATCTACGCCAATAGGATGGAGTGAATTTATTTTTTTATTTTTTTATATCCCCAAGGCGTTGGAAATGATTAAAAATAAAAATAAAAGTTTTTTCTTTAATATTTTTGATTCCAAAATTGCCAAAATTTTAGGGGTAAAATTTAATAATTACTCCACCGCCTGACAATGTAATATGCATTATGGGTGCGTTCAGTACGTGATTTAAAAAAAAATCGATTTTATTGCAATTTCTTGCAAAATAAAAAAGTCAATCGATTTGCAATAAAATAAAAAAAAAACCAAACAACACAATAGAGAAAGTAAATAAAAAATGTGACTTGGACACAAGAAAAAAACGACAACAAAGTTGTTTGAAATCCAATTCTATCTATAGCTGCGCGGTGTACGCAACACATAACCGTAAATATCTCGTCTATTGTATAATAATAATGGAATGAAAAAAAAACTTGTACACACAATGCGCGTAAATAATGAAAGGTGCATAGACCCCAATTCGAGAAAAGAAAAAAAGCGATACGGTCATCTTGTGTGTACCAGCAGCAGCGCAGGTCTAGGCTTGTATAATGTGATCTGCACTGTACAAACGACATACCAGCGAACAAACACACATCCGTTAGCCTGGACTATGCGGACGATGGTCTGTTGAAGCAGAAGCTGCTGTGATGATCCGCTTAAAGAAATCTGTTGCCCCGCATATTATAATATGTGTATAGTGAAGGTACAACAATTGCTAACAAATTTAGCTCTCTAGACCTTTTCTCGCAGCACATTTCTGGTCGTTTTTTTGTTGTGCTTTTAAAATACACTTGTTGCGCGCTCGCATTTCTATGTGCTGCACAAAATATTATGTTGCGTGATTTATAAGGACGTTGGTGGTGTTTTTTTTTTGTTTTCTTGTTGCTTTCTGCGATGGTTTTTTTTTTGTATTCAAGCAACTCAGCTGGTTTGGTTTTTTTCTTCTGCTTCTTCTTCTGCTGCAGCAATCCGCTCGTTCAACACAAAAAGTATTAAAATAATTAAATAACTCTTTGCAAATATAGAAATTAGAAACTCGATCGAATTTAATTGAAATGGGAAGTGTGGTATTATGTAAGCGGTTCCGAGTAACTCGTAAGTTTCGTAGTGTTTTAGGTCCACTTAGTATATAATTATATGATGCAACTGAAGTGTTCCTTACATTTGACTATAATATGATCTTTGACTTAGGCTATTGATACGAAAACCGGGTAGATGTCATTTAGCTATCAAAAGGTCAAATTTCATTTTCAATAGTCGAACTTTTTTGAGTTAAATGTCGTATGGCCGAATTTCGACTATCACCATTGGTCCAATTTCCAATTGGCTTGAGTTTCATTGGATCGAATGAAATTTGATTGATTTCCAATCGGGTCGAATGCCATTGGACCGATTTCCAGATGAATTTCATTGAGTCAAATGTTATTTGACCAATTTATTATTAAGTGATATTTCATTGAAACCATCGCCAATTGAGCCGATTGCCATTGGACCAATATTCTAATGTACCGAATAACATTGGATTCATTGTCAAGAGGATTGGGCCAAATGACTATCGACCGATTTCTAATTGAGCCTTTCGACCGATTTCCCATTGAAATTTTACTGATTTCCAATTGATTCTAATGTCATTGGACCGATTTCCAACTAAGCCAAATGTTATTGAGTCGAATGGCATTGGAACAATTTTTTATTGGATCAATTTTCTAATACCATTAGATGCAATATCAAGAAGCTGAATTGGGCCAAATTCCACTGGCTAATTGAACTGAATTTCATTGGATCGAATTCTTATTGAGCCGAATGGCATTAGAACAATCGTCAATTAGGTCAAATGCCATTGGACTAATATCCTAATGGACCGAATAACATTGGATTCATTGTCAAGAGGATTGGGCCAAATGCCTTTCAACCGACTTCCAATTAGGTCGATTGTTATTGAAACGAACTTCTTCAGACCCATTTTTGATTATGTCAATTTTCATTGTGTCCAATACCATTGGATTCAATATCAAGAGGCAGATTTGGGCCAAATTTTATAGGACGGATTGTCAATTGAACTGAATTTCATTGGATCGAATGCTATTGAACCGATTTCTTATTATTCAGCATGTCATTGAAACCATCAGCAATTGGTCCGACTGACATTGGACCAAACTCCTAATGAACCGAGAAACATTGGATTTATTGTCAAGAGAATGATTTGAGCCAAATGTCCCTTTTATCGATTTCCAAACAAGTCGATTGTCATTGGTACGAATTCCTTAATTAATTATAGGTTAATTGTCATTGAAGGATGATTTGGGTCAAATGCCTTTCGAATTGAGTCAATTATCATTGGGTCGAAAAACCATTGGACCGATTTCGAATTGGGTCCATTATCTTTAGACCGTATGCTAATTTGGTTGAAAACCATGGTGACTAACGTAACCCAATTTTCGAATAAATCGAATACCATCAGATTCAATGCCAACAGGATGAATTCTTGCCTTTAGACCGATTTTCAATTGGGTCGATTGTCATTGGATCGAATGTTATTAGACTGAATGCTTATTTGGTCAATTAACATGGTATCTATAACGCAACTTGTTCGAATACATTGAGTCGAATGAAAACCGATAAATTTCTTAACAGTTCGTGAAATTGTTGTCATGGAGATTATGAAATTTGTACGAATCCCTTCAAAAATTTTGTTTGAGAAAATCATAACATTTTTGAAAAACTCTTGAAATTTTTAGAAAAATTCTTTAAATTTCTCAAAAAAATCTTGAAATTTTTATAGAGAAAAACTAGAACATTTCTGAGAAAATCGTAAAGTCTTTCAGGAATCCTTGACACATATCTAAAAAAGTCAAAACAATCCTTAAATTCTTGAGGAAACCATAAAGATTCAAAGAAAATCATAAAATTCTTCAGGAAACCTTGAAATTTTTTCAAAAGTCATGAAATTCATCAGGAAACTTTGAAATTTCTTCGAAAATCATAAAGTTCTTCAGTAAACCTTGAAATTATCTTGAAATTCTTTAAAAAAATTTAACAATTTTAAAAATACCATGAAATTTTTTTGGGAAACCTAAATAGGATCTTGATTTAAAATAAGATTTGATCAAATTTGAATGAAATTTCTGTCAAATGTGATCAAATATCTTTCAAATGGAATTATGGATTAATAAATTTGATAAGAAACGAGATAACAATTCGATCAAATTACCGTATAATTAGAAAGTGTTTATTGATTATGATAAGAGTAGATCAAATTTTGAACAAACTTGAATGCCAAAAAAATCCCGTTTAAATAAATTTGATACGATTTGATCAAATCTAAATGAAATTTCTATAAAATTTGATCGATTTTAATAACATTTGACGAAATTTGATCAAATTATAAACAAATATCAGTCAAATTAGATCGTGAGTTAATAAATATGATAAGAAACGATAACAATTCGATCAAATTGCCGTGAAATTTTATACAGTATTCAATTTGATAAGAATAGATCAAATTTTGAACACACTTTATTGTCAAAATGATCCGGTTTGAATAAATTGAATCAGATTGGATCAAATTTTAATTAAATTTCTGTGACAAATTTGATCGATTAATAAAATTTGATAAGAATTTATCAAATTCGAACAAACTTCAATGTAAAAATGACCTGATTTAATTAAATTCTGCCAAATTTGATCGATTTTAATAAAATTTGATGAGAATTTATGAGACTTGATCAAATTGAATCGTTATTTAATAAATTCGATTGCGTGAATAGCAAGAAAATCATAAAATTGCTGAAAAAATCATAAAATTTCTTAGAAATTTCATAAATTTTTATAAAAAAGGAATAACTTGCATGAGATAAACACAAAATTCCTAAAAATCTATGAAATTTCTGGAAAAGTTATGACATTTCTTTAAAAACTAGAACATTTTTGAGAACTTCTTAGACTTTCGGAGAAATATCTAAGTTACTTATAATATTTCTTTAAAAAAAAACATGAAATGCCCAAAAAATTAATTTTATAATTAATTAATAATTAATTTATAAATTTTTTTGACCTAAACCAAATAAGTAGTCCTAATTATTTTTAATTAAAACAAAATATTTCCTCAATTCTAACGTGACACAATGAACGAACCCCTATACACCAATAAAAACATAAGATCATGCGCAACGTTACACACAAAAATTAAATTTTGGGTCCACGTGGTTTCAGATATTTACGCGAAGGGGAAAAAAATAACAACAACAACCTATCCATGCGCAACAACCTTGCGCTGTCGTCGCGTTCAATGAATATAAGAGTTGAATGAATGAACTTTGTTGTTGTAATTTTTTTTTCTGTAAAATTCATTCATCACTCAAATAATAAAGAAGATGATCGCGAAGGAGAAAAAAACGCATTAGAGTTGCACGTTTGTTTTCTTTTTGTTGGCCAGGGACGATTAAGGGAAAATTACGCAGAGAAAATTTTTTCAATAAAAAGTAATTTGCGTGAAGCTTTTTTCCGCAAGCGCAAAGTAATTTGTGAAAAAGCTTTGCGTTGTTGTTGTTGTTTTATTGTTACACATGCGCGCGATTTGTATTTTATGGAGCTGTTAAGCGAGATTTAAAACGTAACTTGTTTGTTGTTGTTGCTTTTATTACTTTTTATTAAAAAAAAATTGCACACACAGCACTAGCAGGACCGTATAGCCTGCTCTGTGCACTGCTCTGATGTACCAAACCAACGTCTTCACGCAGGTTGTTTGGTGAATTGAATAAAAATGTTTTTTTCAATTTTTTTTTCTTTGCCGTTTTTCTATGTGCAAGAAGTTTTTTTGAATTATAAGAAAAGGCATCGACCACTTTACTGAGCAAGGTGTATGCCCGCAAGGCGTTTGTTTTCTGGTTGTGTTTTGTTTTTCGTTGTCGTTTTTTTTTCGCTTTGCTTATTGCTTTATTATTTGCTTCTAGCACAAGATATTTGAATTAATAAATTTTTTTGATTTTTTTTTCTTTTTGATTTTCGTTTTTGGAAACATGTGTAATATTGTGTGTAAGTCGCATTATATTATAAGACATTGGATCATAAATGGAATTATTATTGATTATTTGCTCAAGTAAAAGTCAATTTATTTTTTGTTGATTTTTTATGACAGTTTTTTTTTGCGGTACTGTGAATAAATGAAACAAAATAATTAAATTAAAGGAGCAATTTGAGATTATTATATATTAAAGACTAAAACCCTCCGAACTAAAATTTTAGCCCTTGGGTCAACACGTTTCATTTGACAGCATCACACCATCCAATCTTATATTTCGATATTTTTCATACAAACTTTAAACCCCTCCCTCTCCGAACGAAGTATGAGCACCTCAAACTTCAAAAACAAATGTTGATCAGGGGATGCCCCTTTAAACTACTACAAAGTTTAAGGACGATCCAAGAGGGATGGGAATTATACACTTCAACCCCATTTTTTTAAATCGCTTACTGAACGCACTCATTGTGCATATTATACCGCAGAGTGGAGTTATTATAAAATTGATTCTAAAAATGTCTATTAGATTTGTAAATAAAAAAAATATTTATTTCTGTTTAAAATTCGAAGAAAAATATTTTGTATTTTCACTCCATCCTATTGTCGTGTATCGTTCAATATATTATTTTTTTGCCAATTCAATTAAATTGATTATTTGAAAAATTTACAAAAAAAAGAAAAGATTTTCAATTGTAAATTAAAAAAAAAAAAAAAAATTTCACCTGAACGCACTCCGCATCACGTCATTAGGATTGAGTGAATATGAATGATGATTTTTATGAATTTCAATGTGTTTACAAGAGGCACCAATAATAATAAAAAAAAAATTAAGATGCAATAAAATGAGCAATTTTCGTATGTGCATTGAACGTACTCAACGCATTAGTATTAGTATAAGGATGGATCTGTTATGATTTTATTTATTTATTTATCATTGAGTGGTTTGAATTTCTGTTTTTTTTATTTAGCAAGTCAATTAAATAATTTTAAATCGCAAAAAAATATTGTGCACACACTAAACGCACTCATTTGGATATTTTCTATTAGAGTGGAGTGAATCTGCGATGATTTTTGGTTTTTTTTTTAAATGTTACAGATGGGCCAAAAAAAATTAAAAACGATCAAATTGGATTGAAATTTGGTCAAATCTTATCAAATTGAATAAAACCAATTAAATTTGACTGCTAATTGATAAAATTTAGATTGATTTTTATTACATTTAATAAAACACATTGACTTATATTTTATCAAACTTTAAACAAATTTCTTTTAAAATTGGTCGTTTTTTATGAAATTTGATAAGATTAGATCAAATTTCGAACAAATTTTTACTTAATTGATAGGATTTGATTTAATTTCGATCAAATATCGATAAACAATGACCATTTTTATTCAATTTGATAAAATTTAATAAAATGTCGAACAAATCTAAGAAAAAAATTATCCGGTTTTCTTAAAATTTGATAGGATTTGATCAAATTTCAGTAGAATTTCTGTAAAATTTGATCAATTTAAAAAAAATTATGAGACTTGATCATTATTAATTAAAAATTAGATAAAGTCTTAAAAAAATTCATAAAAAACGATCAATTTTGACTGAAATTTGTCTAAAGTTTCATCAAGTCATATCAAATTAAGAAATAATGATAAAATTTGAATAAAATTGTATCAAATTTAGGATCAATAGTTGTCTAATTAAATAAAGACAATCAAATTTACATTTGTGATCAAGATTTGTTCAAGTCATCTTAAGTTTAATAAAACTAGGCCCTATCAAATTTCAATAAAAACGATCAATTTTGACAAAAAAATTGATCGAAATTTTTATCAAATATCATCAAATCTTATGAAAATCGATCAAATTTGTTATAAAAATTTATCAAATCTTTACAAAAATTATCAAAATCGATAATTTCATAAAAAACGATCAAGTGTGACTGAAATTTGCTCAACATTAATTAAAATTTGAGTAAAATTTGATTAATTGTTATCAAACTTAATAACGACAATCACATTTTACTCCAAATGTGATCAAGACTTGATCAAGTCTTATCAATTTTAATTAATCACGATTAATTTTAACTAAGTCTCATAAAATGTCATAAAAACGATCAATTTTTGTTCGAAATTTTCAGCAAATCTCATGAAACGTTAAAAAAATCGATCAAATTTGCTCAAAATTAAAATTTGAGTGAAATTTGATCAATTGTCATCAAATTAAAAACCAACAATCAAATTTTACACAAATGTGATCAAGGTTTGATCAATTTTAATCAAATTTAATAAATCACGACTCGAAGTCTTATCAAATTTCATAAAAAATTATCAATGTTGACAGAAAATTTGTTCGAAATTTGTATCAAGTCTCATCAAATCTTATAATAATCGATCAAATTTGTTCAAAATTTTATCAAATTTAAATAAAATGACCAAACACGAATCAATACCAAAAGTCTTTAGGCTTAAGCTCGAAGCTCTTCTGACATACCTACGGCATCGCTGCCCAAGTGATTATAAGTTGCATGGTCAACTAAATCTAAACGCAGCAGCTTGCTTTTCATTTGTTCCATTAAATAAAATAATAAAAAAAACAAGGCAAACGGAAAAACATGAAAAATTAATTATGGCTTCTTTTGCGTCGGTTGCTGGCCAAAACATTTTGGGGTTCTTTTATTATTCAAAATATTCACACAAAAAAACCATCAGCATCACACAAAAGACTTGTGCGCGCAAAAAAAACAACGAACCTTGGCGCACCATTAATTAGTGGGAATTGTTGGGCATTGTTGTTGTTGTTGTTCTTAATACTTAGCGATTTTTGTTGTTTCTTTTATATTAATTGGTAAAATTCAAGTTTAAAAAGCCCAGAGTCCAAAGCAAAGGACTTTTAAAGGCTGAGCAGCGGAGCGAAGGAAACAAATTTATTATCTTAAAATTATGTCAAATCGAAACATGTTCAGCAGAATCGTGTGCAATTTAATAAAATACGAAATACTTTTAAGTTTCTTCAAAAATTGATCAAATTTATCAATTTGGATAAAGGCGATCACATTTGACCGTAAGTTGTTTGAATTTTTATCGATTTTTAGCAAATTTCATAAAACAGGATCTTATTTGATTGATCGAAATTTGATCAAGTTTTATCTAAAATCGATAAAATTTGACTGAAATTTGATCAAAATTTATTTAAATCCTCTTAAATTTATTAAAAAAAGATCAAATTGATCTTAAGGTTGTACAAAATTTGATCTATTCTTATGAAGTTGAATCAATCAAATTTAAAAAAAGAGGGTTAAGTATTAAAATGATCGAAATTTGATATAATAGATCAACCTTATCTACAGTTTGTTCGAAATTTAATCTATTCCTATAAAATTAAAAGACAAACGATCAAATCTGACTATAATTTGATCGAATTTTGTTCGATTTTTGTCAAATTTAACTAAACCCAGTTTGACTGATATTTGATCCTATTTGATCAAATCTGAATAAATTTCATAAAAATCAATTAAATTTAATAAAAATCGATTATATTTTTCATAAATTAAAATCTGATCAAATACTTTTTAATGTATTAAAAGTAGATCAATCCAACAATAAGTTTGAAGAAAATTTGATCTTTTCTCATCAAGTTAAATAAAAACTATCAAATTTGATATAAATTAATGAAGTCTTTTTAGAAATATAAGAATAAAACATAACTAAAATAAGATCAAGTCTTATCAAATTTTATACAAAAACGATCAAATTTGACTGAAATTTGATCGAAAATAAACTAAATTCAATCAAATTTGACCAAGTCTTATCAGGTTTATAACAAATCGATTAAATTTAATAGAAATTTAATGAAAATTTGCTGTAATCTTATCAAATTTGATAAACACGGTTTATTTTCCTGAAAATTGTTTTATGTTTTCCAATTAAATTTTCACAAGTCTTATCAGGTTTGAAAAAAATCGATCAAATTAAAAATAGAAATTTGATGATAAGTTGGTCTAATCTTATTAAATTTGATAAACACGTTTTAAATTGTCCTAAAGATTGTTTTATGTTTATTCAAATTTGTCAAATTAAATTAAAACGATCAAATGTGACCAAAATTAGATCGAATTTAACTAAATTCAATCAAATTTGACCAAGCCTTAATCAAGTTTATAAAAAATCGATAAATTTAAAAGAAATTAAAAATAGAAATTTGATGATAAGTTGGTCTAATCTTATCAAATTTGATAAACACGGTTCAAAGTTTCCTGAAGTTTATTCGATGTTTGATCAAATTTATCAAATTGAATAAAAACGACAAAATTTGACTGAAGTTTGATCAAAATTAAGCCAAATCTTATCAAATTTGACCAAGTCTTATCAAGTTTATAATTAATCGATCAAATTTAATAGAATTTTATTAATAAGTTGGTCTAATCTAATCAAATTTGATAAGCACGGTTCAAATTTGTTTGAAGTTTGTTTGATGCTTTATCAAATTTAATCAAATTGATTAAAAATTATCAAATTTAAATGCAATTTGATCAGAATAAAACTAAATTCAATTAAAATTGACCAAGTCTTATCAGTTTTATAACAAATCGATCAAATGTAATAGAAATTTGATGAAAATTTATTCTAACCTTATCAAATTTGATAAACAAGGTTAACATTTTTCTGAAGTTTGTTCGATGTTTGATCAAATTTGTCAAATTGAAAAAAAAAGATCAAATTTGACTGGAATTTAATCAAAATTAGGTTAAATCTAATCAATTTTGACCAAGTCTTATCACGTTTATAAGAAATTGATCAATTTTTTTAGAAATTTAATGAAAAGTTGATGTAATCTTATCAAATTTGATAAACACGGTTTAAATTTTCCTCAAAATTGTTTGATGTTTGATCAAATTTGTCAAATAAAAAAAGATCAAATTTGACTGGAATTTAATCAAATTTGAACAAGTCCTATCAAGTTTATAAAAAATCGATCAAATTTATTAGAAATTTTATGATAAGTTAGTGTTGTCTTATCAAATTTGATAAACACGGTTAAATTTTTTTCTGAAGATTGTTCGATGTTTGATCAAATATATCAAATTGGATAAAAACGATCAAACTTGACTAAAATTTGATCAAAATCAGAGAAAATGTAATCAAATTTGACCAAGTTTTATCAATTTGATTTAAATTTTATCGTAATCTTATCAAATTTGATAAACA
>JANSTW010067674.1:0-20647 GCA_027564275.1 Diadocidia ferruginosa | reverse complement strand
CAAAAAAAAAATTCAAAAAAGCATTTCTTCCACCCTCTTTCTATTTCATTTATCAATGCTAGTAAAAAAAATTATAATATTTCATCGAAAGATGAGCGCTAAATCGTGCATCAAAGTTACCCACTGCATTGGTATCAGTCACTCTTAAGTTTGCTAATTTAACTCTTAATTTAGTTATTTTAAAATTTTATCATGTGATAATAGACATATAGGAGTATAATTTCTATAAATGTCATTATAGTTAATTGCATATTGCGTATTTATGCCATTTTTAAATTTTAAAAACATAATTTTTTGTAAAAATAACGTGTTTTTTTCAGAGGAGTTCAAAATTTAGTCCACGTACTTACATGATATAATTGCTACTTTTGAAGTTTTACTATATTAAGGATTTATAAACATGTTTTAAGAAATATTTTTATTTTAATAATATAATTTTTTTAATTATTATGAATTTTTAAACTTGTTTATACTTATCTTCAAAATGGCGGATCGCCCATATCTCAACAACTAGAGCTGTTAGAAAAAATTGTTGCCATTTTCGGATTCAGCGACCTCAAATTACCCTTAAACAGTTTGATTTAACCCAGAAAATTTCAAAAAGTGTCATTTTGTTGGGTAGTGCTCTTGTACTTAAATCCTACATCAATTTTATCAAAAATCGAACTGTAATTCGCACACAAATGTCTACAAACTGCACGAATGTTTTTAAATGCAATTTATCGTAAATTTTTGCACGAACTTGAATTGCACAGCATATTACATCGAACATCGTTGCAAGAAGCCAAAACTGAGCAGGGAGGAATGTGCTGTAAACTCAAGGAATTGGCGAGTGCGATGGAAGGCATTTGTGGATGCCCTATGCTTCTGCGTCTAGGAGTAAAGGATAAGATGATGATGAATGGGGCTGTGCGACTGTACGAGTGGGCTTACATTTATCTATGCGGAACCTCCTAGGTTATTCTAAAATAGTTGAAACGTTTAATCGAAATAAATAAATACAAATATTTTTTAATAAAATTAGAAATTGAATTTATTTAAAATATTAAAATTAAGATACATAAAATATAATTATTAATAAAAAAAACTTAAAATACAAATAATAAGCGAATTCCAGTCCACGTCCGGATACATTTTTTTCCAATAAGAATTTGCATAATTAATTAATAACTTGAGTATGAGTTAAGTTGTGTGAGCCAATATCCATGGATGCATCAAGACACCCTGCAGATTTAAACGCTTTTCTGGAGCAATAACCAGTAGTTTGCTTATTAAGTGAGCGGCCGCCTTTGATACAAAATTCGGAACATCGTATTTGGCCTTGATAATGTCGTGATATGTTGCCTCATTGTTACTTTCGTAGAAGAAGGGAGCCTTGCCCACCAACAACTCGTAGCACAGTACGCCCAAACTCCAGAGATCCACTTCTTTGCTGTGTGGACGACCCAACACCATTTCTGGGGGCAAATAATCTAGCGTACCACAGATTGTGGTTCTTGTTGAGTTCGGTTCATGCACAGACCATCCAAAATCGGCTATTTTTAATTCTTGATTTATGCCAAGCAGTAGATTTTCCGGTTTAATGTCCCGATGAATAACTTTTCGCTCGTGCAAATAAATCAAAGCATCGGCCAAAGATTTTATATAATTTGCGGCCGTTTTCTCACCGAGTCTTTTGTCCGGTTGAGTTTGCAGCAACTTGTACAGCGTTCCCTTTGGAGCATACTCTAGGATGAGATAAATTCGATTTTCATCATGAAAATAGCCATATAATCGCAGAATATTCTGATGTCTGAGATGAGATTGAATTTCAATTTCACGCCTCACCTGATGCTCAACATTGTTCGAACAGATTTGAGCCTTAAACATTACCTTCAGTGCGACAACAAATGTTGTAGTTTTCTCTCTGGCCAAATAAACATTGCCGAATTTACCTCGTCCCAATGGACGTCCAATATCAAAATTTTCTAATTTCCAAGGTTTCTTTTCGCCGCTTCCTTTTTTAGGAGGTGCTGCAGCAGCTGGTTCTTCTGTTTTTACTGCTGTTGTTGTTGTTGTTGTTGTAGTGGAGCTAACCTGTTCGCTTTTTTGTTGCACCGCTACTTTTGCGGGATCAGTCTTAGTGGTTGCAGCTGGTGCCGAGATTGGCTTATTATTGTTTGGTGGAATCGCAGCTATTGTGGATACTTTCGACGAGGTGGTTTGTTGAGTCTTAAGCATGGCATTTTTAGAAGTCTGGTGGAAATTCGATGCTATTGCAGGCACTGGTTTTCTTTGATTTTCTTTTAATACATCCACGGCCGCTGCAGTTGGCAGAATTTTTTTCGGTAAAATTTGTGGTTTCTTCTGTTGTTGTTTTTCATTATTTATTATAACTTTTCTTGCTTGAGTTTCACTAGGTTTATTGAGAGTTAGAAAATGTCGAGGACGTGTTGAAAAATTTTCTTTGCCAGCTGCTGCTGCTCCTGATGGTCCTGCGGTAGTTGAAGCACCCGATCCAGTTGTTTTTTTAAACATATTCGTAATAATACTAATAATCACTAAATACAACAATCTAAATGTCCTATTTGCATCTATTTTTAATTAATGATCTATAAATAATGAAGACAAAATGGTTAAAATCACCGTTACGACGACTGTTATATTATTTAATTACAAAGACGTCTATTTCAAAATCAAGCAAAAAAAATTAAATAGACTGTGCGACGGTGAAGTGTGTTGCGATTTCTTACATTGCACAATTGAATTTACAATTTTGCATTGTAAACCCCGTATGAGAGAGATCCCAGTATTTAAATTTTATTTGATTAAGTACTGTTAAATAAATAAATCTTTGACGATAGATAAATCATTAGAATTATAGAATATAAAAAACCTAAAAAAAATCAAACGTGCATCAAATTTACCCACTGCATTGGTATTAGTAACTCTTAACTAACTGAAAAGCCAGTTTTCCTTGTAGCTACAGACAGTTTTAAATAATTTATTTTGACTGTGTGACGGCCATATTCATCACGGCTGTCGGTCATTTAAAAAAAAAGAAGAAGAAATAATTTAATTGATTTAAAAAAAACCAAATTTCGTATTGTACACCCAGCGCATTTGCGTGCACACATGTGGCAACACTTTTTACACAAATGTCATAACATTGCGCGTATAGTAACCACGTGCTTTTATTATTGTTTTTGTGCATACGGATTTTCAAATTTTTAAATATTACTTTTAATTAGTTATTTGTAAAAAATAATTATTAATTAACAATATTGGTATTATAATTAGAAATACATTATTTAAACTATGTGTGATGATAATGGTAAGTTTAAAGAATTAGTTTTAATTTAAGCAAACCTATACAGCAGCTTCATTCGATCTCGACATTTACAGATGATATGCCAAGTTTATGCCCGGAAAATGAGTTAAACCATCGAAATGAATATAATTCAAATTCATCATCCGATGATGAAGATGACAATTGGATGGAAGTAAATGATGAATTGTCTACGGAACGAATAAAATGTTTATTTTGCCAGCAAACATTTAAGATTAGCGACACAAATGCTGCCACAATTGAGCATATGACCGGCGAACATGACTTCAATTTAAAGGAAATTCTTCTGAAATTCAGCATGGACCAGTACTCCTTTATAAAGGTAATAAAGATCTATTATTCAAAATAATCAGTTATATTTTCCAACGATTTAATTTGTTAAATTCTTTGATAATTTCAGATGATCAATTACATTCAAACGCATCATCCTGAACCTGCGGTTATTCGGCAATTGAGTAGTGCAGAAATATGGAAAGATGAGAAATACCTAAAACCCATTCAGTATGACGATCCATGGTTAATGTTCGGTACGAATACAAGAAAATCATTATTTTTTAATATGATATTTTGGTCGAGATCCTGCAAAAAATCCACAAAATCAATCAAAATATATCTGACAATTCAGTCGTGTCGTAAAGAATTATTTTCTAGATTCCGACGACCGAATCGCCCGATATATTTTTATGATTTTGTGGATTTTTTGCAGGCTCTGGACAAAAAAATAATACAAAAAACAACCACTTGAGCAACAAAATAAATTTATATTTTTAAGTATTTAGATTTATTGAATTTTTTAGACATTGAAGATATTATACAAGATGATACTTGCAATAATCAGCTGGCGGAAGGGCAACAATTGCAGCAACTTTTGGTGCAGGTGAGTTTCGCTTTTTTTGCCCGACTAAATTATACAAACTATAAATTTTAGCTCAAAGAAAAAGACGAACTATTACTAGCGGCCAGCCGAGATATTGAAAAATTAAAATTAAGTTTTCGAACAATGTTTGAGAAACAAACGGACGGTTTATTGGTGGCAAAAAACGCTACGGCCAAGCCTAATTGCGTATCAAGTGTCTCGGTTACAGACGATGAGGGTTACTTTAATACTTATGCTCATTATGGTATTCATCATGATATGTTAAGTGTAAGTGGCTTAAGTCTGGGTTTTCCATTTCTAATTTCTTGTGCTTCAGGACAAAGTGCGAACGAACAGTTACCGTGACGCAATATTGCAAAATAGTTCAGTCATTAAAGGAAAAATCGTTATGGACTTGGGGTGTGGAACATCAATTTTATCAATGTTTGCCTCACAGGCTGGTGCAAATAAGGTCATATCAGTTGATCAATCTGATATAATTTATCAAGCAATGGATATTGTTAGGTGCGTTAAGCGATTCCAGACTATATTTTCCAGCTAGGAATTTGTTTGATTTTTTTTAATTACAGAAAGAACAATTTCACTAACATCACATTTGTGAAGGGGCGACTAGAAGATACAGAATTACCCGTTGACAAAGTTGACATTATTATTTCAGAATGGATGGGCTACTTTCTGTTGTTCGAGGGTATGTTGGACAGTGTAATCTATGCCAGAGACCATCATTTAGCCGATGGTGGCATTCTTTTCCCGAATCGTTGTAACATAAGTCTAGTAGGTTTGGGAGATGAAAGTCGACATTCTGAAATCATAACATTTTGGAATGATGTTTATGGTTTCGACATGTCTTGTCTGCAAAAAGAAGTGTTGCGCGAAGCTGTCGTCGAAGTAGTGGATGAAAAATTTCTATTGACCCATCCAACAGTCATTGCTGATTTCGATCTAATGACCGTTGATGTAAATTGTCCAAATTTTACATTTGCCTTTAGTTTAAGTGTTAAAGCTGCTGGAAAACTAACAGCTTTTGTGGGCTATTTCGATACATTCTTTGAGCTACCAAACAAGGTGGCTTTCTCTACTGGACCACATGTTACCCCGACCCATTGGAAACAAGTTATTTTCTATTTGCGAACACCCGTTCAGGTGCAATGTGGCGAAGTGATTTCGGGAAAATTTATTTGTAAACGGGATCGAAAGGATGTTCGATCACTTTTTATCGAAATTGAAGCATTTGACAAAACATTTAAATATAATTTAAACTAGAACTTTAAGTTTACATGCATTGTGTAATAAATATTAAGAATTAAATGCAGACAATTGTATTTTTTTAATACATTTAGTTTTAAGTTATTTGAATTTTAATTAGAAACATATTTTATTGAACGAGAAACTATTATCTAAGAACTAGAGTGTTTATCGCATTTAAGAAAATGGAAATTTCCTAAAGTCGTGGTCTGTTTTACACTTCTATTAAGATACGGCTGCCTGCAGTGTTTTATAGAATCGGTGAATTATACATTTTGTAAAGATAATACAGGGTGTCCCGCGGATACGCGAAAATATTTTAAGGGGTTATAGGGGACCCTTAGATGAACAAAAAATCGTTCTATGAGTATATGATTATTCGAACCATCACCGACTTATAGCCGGTTTTTCAATTTTTGCCGAGGTCGCTATACTAAATCTATCATATCATCGAAGATACTCATCCTAAAATGCCAAGCTAGGACTTTTTTGAAAGGTGATAATATTGCCAATAATATAAAAAAGAAGAACAAAATTAAGACACAGTCGCTGGAGTTATTCAAATTTCAGAAACGGTCACTTTTTAAAATCGACCGATAAATTTACACATGTGAGTTACGCGTCAATGACAATGCTCTGTGAATGGATAGAATTCGGTCAGATTCAAATTTAAATTATTTAATTATTCATTTAAAATCTGATTTAGATCCTTGTCTTGATTTTTCATTCAAAGCAATTTAATATTTTAATTTGTAAAGCATATCGTAGAGAAAAAAGAACCCCCGCGATAGGGACAAAACCCCCAAAAATTTACTCAGAACTATTTTTTGTTCATCTAGGGGTCCCCTATTACCTTTTTAAATATTTACGCGTATCTGCAGGACACCCTTCATAAGAATTCATTAAAATAAATATATTATTTTATAGATTTTATTACGTTTTTCCCTAAAAATTACAAATTTTATATAATTTATATAAATATTTCTAGTTATTTAGGCGCTGATTTCCTTTTCAATATAATTGGCAGCCATGGCCTTAACATTCTTCACATTTATCTCATTGCCGTACTTCTCCTCGAAATCCAAATATTTCTTAAATAGTGTTCGCATTTTTTTCATCGGAATCCGCTGGGCAACGGATCGTTCTAGGATTTGTCTGAAAAAAATGTGCTTAAAGATAATGCATCTATTAATTTATGAGCGCTAAGAAAGTACCTTGCCAATTCAATTTCACTGTCTTTGACCAACATATCGACATATTGTGACCAACAATCAACGCGTTTCGGATATGATGTCAATATTTGTTCCATTAGGGCGTGTGCATTGTTTTTGTTATTGTATTTGTTGCTCAACGTGGCAAATTTGACAATTGTATTAATGTCTGAAAGTTGGTTAAATATAAATTTAGTAAATTAGTAAAATAACCCGAGCGATAAAACACAAAATATTGGGACAAATTATTTAGAAATCATGGGACAACTTGTTTTACTAATGGTTTCCCCCTCACATGCTGACAACATTGATTATTAAAAAAAAGTTAATAAAAATCAGATTAAGAAGCCCAAGATCCTTATACGGTTTTTTGGTGGTAATTTCGAGCGCTTGACCACTATGAAAAATTGTGTCCCACTAATTTCCATATTTCAATGATTTCCATAGTGTTGTCCCATGATTTCCAATAGTGGTTAACCCCTCGAGTAATTTATCAAAATAAAATCTTAAAGCCTTAAAAAAAATAACTTACGATCACGTTCCGGTAGCGATGCCAACGCTCTGTTTAACAATTGTTTGGCCTTATCTTCGAGACCGACTTCAAAGTATGCCGTTGCGGCCAATGACCAACATTCTAATTTTGCTCGGAATTTTTTCGTAAATGTCGCAATCATTTCGGTCAAATCTTCCACCCGCTTTACGTCGGCCAATATTTGCACACATTTGGAATAAATTGCGAATTGATCGCAAAGCAGCAGCGCTTCACTGACCACACTGTCAAATGATTGTTTATCGCCAAATCTCAATTCTAAATTTAGCAAGGCTGCCCAAATGTTCAGCAATTCCGTCTCTTCGCGATAGTTAATTTTTTTCAATGCCCGTCTGGCCACAGTTCTTGCCTTGTCCGTTTCATTCGATTGCATATGAAAGACCATGTAGTTGATCCATTCCAGGCTGCTGTCCGGCGACGCCAATACTAAACGTTCAAAGTGGTCTGTTGTGGAGGGAAGCTTAAATGGATTGGCGTTTGTTTCTTCGATTTTTCGAATGCGTGACTCTTCCGCCCGATTGGCCGCAAATCGTTCGGCTGGCGTAAGTTTTTGCTTTTTGGTCGGCGCATTTTTGCTCTCGTCAGTGTCATCGTCATCATCACTGCTGCTACTGTTGATTGGATGTTTTAGGGCATTTTTCGTTTGTGTTGACCAGAAATTTCGAACACCTGGCAATTGCGGTTTAACTACGATTGGTTCACACGTTTTGCGCCCTTTTTCCTCAACGATTTCCTCATCACTTGAACTATCTTCTTCTTCTGTGTCGTCGTCTTGTTCGCCATCTTCCGATTCATCTGACGATGCATCTAAATCATCCATCGCTCCATCTACTTGGTGTGAGAGGGAAATGTTCTTTAGAAGTTTCGATTTCTTTTTACCTTTCGATTCGCTAACTTCACTAACTTTTGACAATTTTCGTTTGGTACTCTTTTTCTCATATTTTGACGGCGTATCCTCGTTATTACCGATTGTGTCAACATAGAATAAATCGTCCTGTATAGCGTTTTTATCGTCCTCACTATTAATGTTGTCGTCTGTATTTTTCGCAACTCGATTTAGATTCTGACCATCTGCGGCCGCATCAGCCAATTGTTTATTTCTTATGGTAAATTTGTATTTCTCAAATCCCTTGTAAATGTGTTCCAACATTCCTATGTAATGTGTCCCGTTGCCATTTATCAACGTAACATTTATCAGATCGCCCACTTTCAACGCTTCTTCTGCCAAAATCGGTTGCAAATCATTGTGATGAAAGCGTGTCGGAATGTAAATAAAATCATTAGTTAATTTACGTGGATAGACTACGATGAAATCGTCTAAAATCATCAAAACGTCACATTTGAATCCTCTGGCTGTGTTCAGGAATAGTTTTGAAGTTTTGCTGATAAATTTCGTTTCGGGACGCTGAGTGTATTTTCGTTTAATTGTCACATGCGCCACATTTCTGCTAAAATCTTGCCAAATTATCAGACAATCAATTTCATCGCCCTCGTTGGGCGTAAAGGAGGGAAAATGCTCGGCGGCCACAACGCCGCGCACGTTATTCGGTAATTTTACAAACAATTCTGTATCATTCTCAGTGTTTCCTTGAATCAGTCCCTTGACAACACTGCCCAGCTCCAATGCGGCCAGTGGATTCTTTTGTTTGAACCAATACTTGCGAATACGTTCGATATCTCGAAAATATTCTTGATAAATTAGTTCGGTTTCGTTAAGATCACCGCGCCAAACATCGCTTAATCTAGCAGTGCACGTTAAGTGCTGAAATTTTGAATTCTTGCCCAAGACTCGCACAAACAAAAGCTGATCAGAAACTAAGTTTATTTGTGTCCCTTTGGCATAATTTTCCAACAACATTTTCGAATGAATTTTCACAATTTTCGTGAATCCTTCAATCAAACAGTACAATTCAATTACTTCGCCCGAGACATTTTTCACATAGGCTGGCACAATATCACCAGGTCCAAGGTCACTCCAATGTTTGACGGGAATTCGTTGCACCAGCTTAACGTCCCTTAAACTGTACATTGTATTTTGCAGACAAACAACATCGATCATCTCGTTTGGTTTATAAGTGTCCAACATCTGTGGGACAAGTGAGGGGAAATGCGACAAAGACATTTTCGGTGCGAATCCATTAAATTCGGAATTGACAAAAGCCAGCTGAAAGCCCTGCTCGTTAATTGTTTGGATTTTCCCTTGCAATATAGTGCCAGTTTGGCAGACAAAATTACTTAGACCCAACGTTATCGAATCGTCGCCGCTCACAAACATTACACGAAACTTGGCAATTTGTCCTTCGTAGAAAAAATCGGCCGTCGTCGTTATGTCCGATTCGGTTAGATTTTTCCTAAACAATTTTCCCTTCACGTAATTACAGAAACTAACCAAATAACCGTCAGCGTAAATTTTCGAAATCATTCCGTGGTATTCGAGTCCAACGACTGCTTTTGCATGAGACTTTAGAAGTAATGCATCGGACGACATAAACTCTTTACGATTTGTTAGAAATATTTTATTATCCCTGGGATTTTTGCGCAAAACGCGACAACGCAGCTTAGAGTCAATTGCCATTTTGGACTGTGCAGTTGTGGCAGATATTTGCAATTTTTCAATGTAACCTAAAAAGATTGAAATTTATTTAACGATATTAGAAGATTTAAGATTTGACAAACCTTTAATATTGCCCACACAAATCCCGTAGCCACCATCGTTTAATTTGTACGTAATTTTTGCATCCACATAATCGCCAATGTCCACATCGTCTAGGGTAAAAAATTTCTCATCAATTGTGCTCTCGTTTACCGAACAAATGTACAGCGAATCCATATAATCATAACCAGTAATGCGGACTCGATGATAGGAGTTTTTATGATACTTGGCCATAATATCGTCGGTGTCAACGTTTGTTTGTACGCCCAGTCGTAACGATTTTAAATTTACAAGACCCTTTGAAGTTTTGTTTAATTTTACAATTAAGCCACCCGTTCCGACTCGCACGATTTTTGCCTGCTCAATTATCGTGCCCACCTTAAGCAGACCATCGCTGCTTATGTCTATTGTTTCGTCCAAGTTCAATGACAAATAAACGAACTTCGTAATTGGCTGAACATAAAGTACTCTAGCCACCAGCTCTTGATCGACTTCGTAATCTTCAGGCGCCGCAGTCGGACTGTCCAACTGATGTTCGTTTATATAGCCGGTAAATGTTCCATTCATTAGACTACCCTGTAGTCCATCGGGTAAAATTTTTGTTATTTTAAATTTCATTCTCATCGACGGCAGAATGTAAGATAAACTGATTTCTTCAGATTTTTTAATTTTACGCTCTTCGAAGGTTATTGTCTTTAGGATAGCTGTACTCGCGCTGTCCGCCTTCTTCAGCTGTTCAACGCGACAAAATATATTTTGCCCAACACCGAAATCCCCCGCATCCGACGATACATTGTCGCTGGGTAAAAATGCACGCAAATTTGCTATACCCGATTCAATGACAAATCCGTGATCTTCAATGTCTTCAACAGCAACACATAGAATCATTCCTTTTGTGATTTGTTTATGGTGGAAGTCACTTTGAACGTCTGACGGACACATTGACAACGAGATATTCACCTTAGTCTCACCAACCGTTTCCACTTTCATCACTTTAACGCATACAATTTGTCCGATGTGAAACAATTCTTCTAGATTCTTATAACCCTGAACATTATCCACGTCATTTACATATTTGTTGACAATGTTTACGTATGACTTTGAAATCGATGTTACCAGCACTTTGCCGGCTATGCGACCAGGCAACGACACCAGTAAATAGGTTGGATCAATCTTACTTATACAGCCCATTATGACCATTCCTTCGGTTATTGTTTTCAGGCTTAACAATTCGGCTGAAATGGCTTCGATTTGTTCGTCTTTTTCTTCGATTTCATTTTTGCGTTTCTCGTCTCGCTGTTTCTTGTTCAATTTTTCCTTCTTACGCTTGAATGTGGTTGGTCCGAAATCCTAAAAGAAAAAAAAACGGTTTTATCAGAGGAAACTCTTTATAATCTTTATTATGACAAACTTAGAGAAATGTTTAAAGTTTATTCTTTAGGATTTATTAAGAATTCGATGATGTAGTTTTTCGAAGAAGGGACCACCTGAAAAAAGACTTTCAAGACTTCCATACAAACTGCCAAGTTTTCTAAAATATTTCTAATCTTAAAGACGCCCAAAGAAGCGTGCTAAGACTTCCATCGGTAGTACTCTCGTTGTTTTCAGTTAATTTTTTTTTTTGGATATTATCAGAAATTGAAGAGAATTTATTAAATTTTTTTAACTGGGCACTTCAGCGGGGAATTTCTAGAAGTTATATTAGTAGTGTTATTTTTTATTAGATTAAGGTGAGTTGTTTATCCTGCTGCCCAGAGACCGTTCGGCACAATCTCTAAACTCCCTCGCCTTTGAGTAAAAAATACAATAAAAGATGAATTATTATAGAAAAGTATATCTCTTGATGTGCAGCTACGCAAATCAAAACAGTAAACATAACCTTAAAATTACTTTTCTGATTTATCTGCGTTTAATTTAAAAATAATTTATTTTTAAAATAACCAACTTACAACATTTTGCGTGACATCCGAAGTGGAAGATGATTTGGAAGCCGGAACTGTTCCTCCCCGAGGAAAACTTGTCTCAACAAAAACCATGATTTATATAATATCGTTGTTCTGCCGCTCAGAAAGGATTTGCACCGTTTATTTTACGTGTCTTACACCCTTTAACCACAATAATTGTGTTGTGCTTTGATTAAAATAGTATAAATTAAATTTTTGGTTAAATTTTTAAATTTCTCTGTACAAATCTCTTTTTCGCTGCGTACAATTTTTAAAAACATCACACACGTGCGATGCAGTCAAAATAAAATAACGATATGTCAAATTAGCGCAGCGTTTGCAATGCAATCGATTTGTTTTATACTATCGCAAAAAAGCGATCCCAGTAATCACGAATGCGTTGTGTTAAAATCGCCGTTTTGAAAATGTCATTTTACATTATTTACATTTTCCCGCCAAATAGTAAAATACATTTTAATTTCTTTGCGGAGCTTGTTGATAATAATTTTTCTTATAATTTATTGCAATTTTAATATACCTAGGACCCCGACAATAATCTATTCCTTTGTATGAAATAATGGAATCCCCGAGTAAGTATAATAATTTAGGAATTTGTGAAATGTGTGTTTTTTATGAAGGGTTAAAAAATTGCGATAGGTACCATGTTTTGTACTTAATGTTTATGGGCATATTTAGTTATATTGAATGTTTCGAATTTAATTAATATAATTATAAAGCTATATAAGAAGAGAACACACCACCTTTGGTATAGTCAATGGTATCAGATTGAAAAAAAGAGTAAAAAATCATTATTGATCGAGGTGATTGAAACAAATTCGACGACATGAAAATGATCAAAAATCCAAGAACAAAAGCTGAGGGCAACCCACTGAGAGAATTTGATTTAGTGATTTTTACTGACGGTTCAAAGATAAAATGTGAAGTTGGTTCCGTTATTTTCTGTGAATTACTCAACTTATCAATTGGGCTTCCAAACCTAGCAATCGTCTTTCAAGCAGCGAAGTTCTTGCTTTTATTTTAGACGATTGAGAACTTTCAATTATTGGCGATCTGTATGATGTTACTCTGGTTTGGGCTTCTGGGTCATACCTGTATTGCTGGTAATGATATCGTGCCGATGATCTGGCCAGACTTGGCAGATCCCTTAAAGTGATCTAGCTTGGGAAGTTCATCCTTCCTTAAACTTAACTAAGGAACGCATTAAATTGAATTTCATTAAATTAGCGAACTTGAGGTGGAGTAGAATTAACTATCTCTTGTCGTAGGCTCAGGATGACCTGGCCTTCGTATAACCTAAAGAGAACCGACTTGTGTCTCTGTCTCTTTTGAATATTTCCAGACTTGTTGCGATTCTGCTGTGTCGCAGCTGTTGTACTGGTAATGAACCGGATACAATCGATTATTTTCTATGTGATTGCCCCGCTCTTTGCAGGGCTAGACTTCGTTTTCTAGGAAATCACGTATTTACTGACCAAGCTCAGTTAGCTGTCACGGAAATCAGGGAGCTCCTGGGTGTCCTCAATAATTTCTTATACTTTCATTTGGTTTACAAGGTTCTCGTTCACATGGTATCAAAACAATTTTTTTCTTGCTAATTGTGGTCTAGTTCGTCTTGCTGGAACCAATTCGATAAGTATTTACTAAATCAAACATTTAAAATAATAGGTGAGCCAAGATCCAAACGACAAAAAATCGATAAAAATGGACGCTTTGCTGCATTGAAACGTCTTCGAGATCTAAAGGGATCCAAACATAAGTACGACATTAGTGAGGAAGTGGATAATGTGTACGATACGGTCGACGAAAGGGAATATTCAAAAAGGGCTTTGGATCGAGCCAAAGATGATTGGATCGATGATGGTACAGTATGTTAATTTGTTTCTTGTCATTATTTTAAGATTATTTTTCTAGACGGAACTGGTTATGTGGAAGATGGTCGAGACATATTTGACGATGATGATTCTGCGGACGAAGAAGAGGCCAGCAAGAGTAGTAAAAAGTCTAAGAAAAAGGACAATAAAAAACGACTAAGAGACATTAGTGCCGATCCTGTTCAAGGAAAATCTTCAATTAAGAATCTTTTTGGAAAAATGGTGCCAAAAACGAAAAAAGATGTAAAGATTCTAATAAATTTAAACAGCTAGTTACTTAAAGTTTATATTTTCCAGGCAAAAGTTAACCTAAATGAAGACGATATTCTGGCAGATATTTTAACTGAATTGGACTCCACAAAACCGTCGACTACTTCAAACAGTGGTTCATCTGCTGCAGAAAAACGTGCGGCAGAGCTCAAAGATGCCATTATTGCCAAAGATTTTATGCAAAGTTTCGCACGAAGTGTTCGGTCGAAAAAAGTCGAAGATAAACTTGATGGCAACACTAGTGACGATGTAATTTATTTTTAAAAATGTATTTTTAAAATTATTTTTCAACCCACTTTTATTTAGGAACTGATTGATAGAATTTTAAAACCAGAAAAGGCAAAGAAAAAGGAAATAAAAGTTGAGGAAAGCGTTGTAATTAAGAAAAGTGAACCGGTAAAGGAATCAGTTGTCGATGTTATGGAAAGTGAACCAGATTTTCCAGATGAAGCCTTTAACGATGTGCCCGATATTGTACATACAAAGCCGGAAACTGTTCCCGAAAATAACGATGATCATTTCGAAGATGATTTAGATTTGAGTGCTGTCACTTTCGATGAAAAATTGAAACAAACCGAAACGAAAAATGAAGAAATTCACAAAGATATGACTTCGATTTGGGAAAATGCGGTTAATATGGATTTGGAGGAGTCTCAGCAATTGAGTGAGCCCGTCGTGGCGATGGACGATAAAAATGAGGTTTGTCTTATGTGCATTACGTTAATTGTTTCTAACTTATCTCTCACCCACAGAGTTATCTGAAATTTTGGTTTTGGGATGCATGGGAACATCCGTACACTCATACGGGACAACTGTATCTGTTCGGCAAGATTGCTGTTAACGAAAAGGCAAATACATTTAAATCGGCTTGCATAAAAATCGAAAATATTGATCGACGACTATTTTGTTTGCCCAGAGAATATGTAAGTTTGGGTGTTGGTTTTGGTGTTCGAGATTTTTTCTACAAAAAATTTATTTTAGGTTTACGATGAAAACAAAGGATGCACCACCGAGGAGAGCGTAACATTTATGGCGGTTTACAAAGAATTTGCAAACGAGATAGCACCTTCGCTGAAGTTGGACACATTTAAATCGAAGACGACATCGAAAAGTTTTGCATTTAATGTTCCGGGCATAGATGTTCCGAAGAATTGTGATTATTTAGATGTAATTAATTTTTTTATTTACATTTTTTTTTTATTTATTTATTTACTCAGATTATTATTGTTGGGGGGTTTTTCGTGCATCAGCTATTTTGGCCAATAACACCGAGTTTATCAATGATTGTTTTTTTATTTAATGTTACTATTGTAATTCAATATTATAGTTCTAAATTCAATTCTCTTGAATATTTTAAGAACTAGCATATCTACTTTTGAAACTAAATTTTTCGAAAAATCGGTCGAACTTAGGCGCTGCTGTATATTAGCGTTAAGACCCAAAACTATAAATTTGAATCTTCAAATTTATAGGTCTTACACAAGCAAATTAAACTAAATATCTGTTTTTTACTTCATGGAGCTAAAGGGAAATCTGCGGAAAAAATGAAATTTAATTAAATAATTTGCTTTTAATTATATGCAATTTTGAAATTAATGTCAAAAGGCAGCGAAAAGTTTGACTGATTTTAATAGAAAATTGTTAAAAGTTGGTCGACTTTTCTAGGTTAATCTGGTTCTTCATATAAATAAAACCGATCTTTTAAAAGTTAAAGATATATATATATATAATCTGAGTAGTTAATAAAAGAAGGAAATTTAAAACAAAATATTTTTTTAGGTACGCTATGAGGGTAAGAAAGGAACACCTTCGCTAAAGAAAATTTACAAAACAATAGCTCACATTTTCGGCACAAACACAACGTCGCTAGAGACATTTTTGATGGACCGGAAGATTAAAGGCCCCTGTTGGCTTAGCATAAAGAATTATACAGTTAACACCACTAGTCCGTTTAGTTGGACCAAAATGGAAATTGTTTGTCCGGACGCTAATTCAATTTCAATTTTGGACGAGAAAAAAAATCACCCACCACCGCCATTAGTGTTGGCCACCCTTAAAGTGCGCACCGCCCTTAATCCAAAAACGACCAAAAATGAAGTTTGCATGATTGCTTGTTTGGTGAACAATAGTTTTGCCATCGATAAACCCGCTCCTAATCCTCCATTTCAACGACATTTTTGTGGATTTACACGTCCGATCGCACAAAATTGGCCAATCGATACGATGACAGAGTTGGGAAAATACAAGGCAACGAAAACCACAAAACTCGATTCAGAACGTGCGTTGCTCAGTTGGTTCTTAGCCACACTGCAAACACTGGATCCGGACCTAATTGTCATACACGATGCTCACGATTGTCAATTGGATGTAATTTGTGATCGTATGACGGCCATTAAGATACCGATGGCTTCTCGCTTAGGTCGCCTGCGAACGTCACAACAGATTGGCAAACAATTTAAAGATATATTTATCGGACGAATGATTTGTGATGTTAAACAATCTTCCGAAGAATTAATAAAAGCCAGAAGTTTTGATTTGCACTCATTGTGCTTACAAGTTTTAAAGATAAACGAAAATGAGCGCAATGATGTGTCGAACGATGATCTGATGTACATGTACGAAAGTGGTGTGGGTATTACTAAATTAATAACCCTAACCCTGCAAGATAGCCTGTTCATTTTGAGATTAATGTGTGAATTGAACGTATTGCCACTGGCCTTACAAATAACAAATGTTTGTGGAAATTTAATGGGTCGAACTTTGCAGGGTGGTCGTTCTGAACGCAATGAGTTTCTTTTATTGCACGCTTTCAACGAAAAAGACTACATTGCCCCGGATAAGAAAGTGCGAGATTTTTCCGCTGCAATATTAGATGCCACAGCACCCAGCCGCAAGAAAGCCGCCTATTCCGGTGGCTTGGTTTTAGACCCAAAAAAGGGTTTCTATGATAAATACATTTTACTTATGGACTTCAATTCACTCTACCCTAGCATCATTCAAGAGTTTAATATTTGTTTTACTACAATTCCGGAACCAGAGAATCCAGATGATGTGGTGCCAGTGCCGGAAAGTACATTGGAAACTGGTGTTTTGCCGCGACAAATTCGTCGATTGGTCGAGAGGCGTCGTGAAGTAAAAAAACTAATGGCAAATCCAGACATTGATGCAGATTTAAAAATGCAATACGAAATTCGACAATTGGCCTTGAAATTAACGGCCAATTCAATGTACGGTTGTTTGGGAGCTTCAAATTCTCGTTTCTTTGCACAACATTTAGCCGCTCTGGTCACTCGTATGGGTCGTGAAATTCTCATGAACACCAAAGCGTTGGTGCAAAAACTCAACTTTGAAGTTATCTACGGCGATACCGACAGTATCATGATAAATTCCAATTGTTCCGACTATGACCAAGTGTTTAAGATTGGCAGTACAATAAAACAAACCATCAATCAAATGTACAAACAAATCGAATTGGACATTGATGGGGTGTACAAGTGTTTGCTGCTTTTGAAAAAGAAGAAATATGCAGCCATTGCAATGAGTAAAGCCAAAAGTGGAGAATTTATTTATAAGAACGAATTTAAGGGTTTGGATATTGTGCGTCGGGATTGGTCACAAATTTCGATAATGTCTGGTAAATTGATCTTGGACGAATTGCTATCCACCGACATTCCGATGGATGAACGTATCGATAATGTTCACAAACATTTGGAAAAGTTTCGAGATAATATTAATAATGGAGAGGTTCCATTGCAAATGTTGACTATAACACGGCAGCTGACCAAGCCACCGAAAGATTATCAAAAAATAGCTTCCCTGCCTCATGTTCAGGTGGCTGTGCGTATGAATGCAACACGGAATAAACGTTTCAAAAAGGGCGATATGATAAACTATATTATTTGTGAAGATGGAACTGATAATCCGCCAATGCAACGGGCCTACCACATTGAGGAAATAAATGAGAAAGAAAGTAAATTGAAGCCGGATAAACTGTATTATTTGTCAAATCAAATACATCCGGTTGTGTCGAGAATGTGTGAACCAATCGAATTGACGGACACAAGTCGGATTGCCGAATTTCTCGGTTTGGATCCAAGCAAATTTAGAGCTTCTGCACAAAGGTACGTGGTCGCTTCTTTAGGGTAATTTTTTCAATTTTGATAAAAAATTTGTCTATTAGTGATCACTAAAAGAGTATTTAAGTAGCGACATCTTAGGGATGCTAAAACAAACAATTGTGTATAGATAATATAATGTTTGAAATTGTCTATACAAAATTGTTTGTTTTGATCCCTAAGACAGCGGCACTGAAAATTGTTCTCATTATTTCACTAAAAAATTGACCTCCGTCTAAATTATCTCTATAGTCATTTTATTGGCTTCTGTTGAGCTCCAACTTACTAAACGACTTTTAATTTTAAAATCAAATCTTTCGCAGAATACAGCGTGAACGAAACGACGAAAATGTTGGCGAATCGGTCATTAAAACGGTCCTGCAAAAATATCGTCTTTGCGAGCGATTTACATTCAAATGTATAACGTGTAAGACACCGAATTTGGTGGCGTCGGCATTCAAGAGACACGAACAAAATATGATTTCCGTTTTGGATAAGTGTGTCAATCCAGAATGCAATACACCGCCCTATGTTTATGTTGCGGCCATTCGAAATGAGCTTGTGCTGTGCATTCGGCGAGTCATCAAACGATTCTATGATAATTGGTTGGTGTGTGATGATTCGAGTTGTAGTTCAAACACACGCACTTTTACTCATGTGAGATTTATTAAAATGGCCTTATGCTCAATTTACACTACACGTTTTTTTAACATACGCTCGTCTAAATGAAAGAGTTGTTTCAGAACATAAGTCAAAAAACTTGTAATGTAAATTGGGCATTAGTTTAATTCGAATGACAAATTTCAATTTCACAGGTCCACGAAAATAGAGGTCCTGTATGTATGGCATGCAAGCAAGGACAACTAATGCGCCAATTTACGGAGACTGACCTGTACAATCAATTAAGTTATTTCAATTATATGTTTGATTTGTCAAAACATCAGCTGACACGTAAGTATATCTTAAGACCAATTAACCCATAAAGGTTCGGCACATATTTTTAATTTACTTAACCCTTTCGCACGGGAATTTATTCTATTCATACGAAACATTTTTTTCCAATTTTTGTATATTAGGACGATAAAAAAATTATTTTGTGGCAAAACAGAAATTTTTCACTCTAAATTATTTTTTTTGAAAAAAATATTGCACATAACAGTTAAGAACTATTTCATATTATATTAAAAATTTAAAAGTCGAAAAATTTTATATATAATTATAATTGTGGAGATATGTAGCTAAGCCTTATTGGGTTAAATGTAAGGCATTATTTTAATTACAATTCGTTAATTTAATATTTATTTTTCAGCATTGAAATTGTCGATGGAATCCGAGGCTGCGTACAGAATTCTGAAAGAAACTGTTGATAGTTTTATGAAAAATTCCCAATATTCTGTTATACAATTTAGTCGCATCTTTGTCCGATAATAAAACTAGGCGGAAAATTTTAATTCGGAAATAATTGTTAAAAGCAATTTTATATAATTGTTAAAACCAATTTTAATAATACTTTTTGTTTGCATTTTAATTTATTGGAATGCGAGTTTAAACTTTAATGATTTAAAATATAAAGTAAACGTTTTATTTTAACTAAGAAATTTGATTTTATTTTTTAGGACAAAGTCTTATTCAATAATAAAGTTATAATATGCATTACTTAATTTGAACTTAATGTCTTAATTATAAAATTGTTTTGTCAATTTTAATTGGTCAAAATGTAATTATTTAAAAATATATTTTATAAATACACAATGAATTTTTTGTAAATCGAAAACTGTTGTTTAAATCATAGAAACTCTCATTTTAAAGTATACCATCAACACTCAGTTATTTAAAATCTAGAAGTCATAATAGCTACATTCGAGCGTATCGGCATTTTAATCTCGACTCGATACCGATAATATCGAGTTTCATAATCAGGCTTCAGATCTCGATGCCATTATCCGTTTCTTGATATCTCGCTCCAATTTGCCGTTAAACGAGTTTAAAATTTGTGACATTTGTATGGTTTCTTAGAGAAATATGTCAACAATCGTACAAACAACACGCTCCTATTTTACGTATAATTTCACACTGATCACGATTCCGTTATTCGTTTCTTGATATCTCGTCCCATTTGCCGTAAATCGAGGTTAAAATTTATAACATTTGTATGGTTTCTATATAGGTGGTTCTACATCAGTGCTGGGGATTTTTTTCAAAATCTAAAATCAACCGATTTAGATGGAAAAAATAAACAAAATATACTGAGTTCTATAGCAATCGCAGTCTTTTTACATCCCCTAACGATTCCTTAACGAATTCCTGGGATTCTAAAATAGCCAGAAAACAGACAAAAAAAATTGTGGACTATATACATAAGGATTTTTTTCAAAATCTAAAATCAACCGATTTTGATGGAAAAAATGAACGAAATATACTGATTTCTATAGCAATCGCAGTCTTTTTACATCTTCTAACGATTCCTTAACGAATTCCTGGGATTCTAAAATAGTCAGAAAACAGACAAAAAAAATGTGGACTATACATGGGGATTTTTTTCAAAATCTAAAATCAACAGATT
>JANSTW010067673.1:0-32650 GCA_027564275.1 Diadocidia ferruginosa | reverse complement strand
TACGATTGTCGAGACCGATTTTCCAAAATGTTTTTCCAAGTGGGTCAAAAATGCGAAAAACTTTTGAAAAATCGGTAATTTCAAAGCTGGGAAAATGATGGAAATTTCGATTTTTCTGGAAAAATTTTCACATTTTCCGTAGGTCCTTTTCATTGCCTATAAGCTTGTGTGAAAACATTTTCACAGTTACATACAGTTTTCCCGCAATAAATCGTCAAAACAAACCTGTTTCGGAAAATTCACGTAAAAGACTATTTTCAAATTGATGAAAATGATAAAAAATAATTTTTCACAGGTCCAATTTTTTAACAGATTTATTTGTCAAAGTCTATACTATCATTTTCTAAAAACATTTTATTTTTAGAATGAAAAACAGCCAAGATTTTCGCGATTTTCCACTATTGTGTTTTTTATTAAAAAATTTCATTTTTAACCCGAGTTTTTCCGACATTTCCTTAAAGTTGGAAAATTGTTTTTGACAATTTCTTCAATTTCCAACCTTTCTCTATCGATTTTAGCAAAAAAACGATTAAAAATATGAAGGTTAAGGGCTGAGAAGCGCCTTCAAAGTTAACCCTGCAGCGCATAGGCAAAAAAATGGAATCGCTGATTTTTCGGCAATTTTCTAAAAAAATTGAAAAGTGACAGAACGAAAAGTTCGTCAAATTAACTCCAGAATCGATGGTAAAAAGCACAATTCTCAATTTAAAAAAAAATCATTTTCGTCAAAATTTTCCAAAAAATGAAATTTTTTGTATGGAAAATTTTGACATCGTATTTTTTCATTTTTAATCAATAGAGGAGATTGTTTTAAACATTTTTGCCCGCAGAAAGTGGTCGGAAAACTCAACGGTTTTCCCGGAAAATTCAATTGAAAAATGATGAAAAAAATTAAAAATTCTTAATTTTAATTTTAATTGAGAGGCAGGTAATTTTAAGAAGTTTTTAAATATTTTGTTGGCCTGAGAAATGAACGGTTTTTCCGGAAAATTTATGTAAATAGTATATTTTTTTCAACAAAATTGGACGGAAAGGTAACTAAGTCATAAGAGAAAAATAAAATTGAAAATGTATTTATTCGAATTTTTTTTTGTAAAATATAAGGCTATAAAAAATGTATTTATTTAATTTAAAAGAAATTATTTATGTAATATTAAAACTCAAACAAATTTTTAATTATTTTATTATATTTTTACTATTTTGTTGATTCTAAGAAAAATAAATAGCTAGGTACCTATAAAATAAAATAAAATTGAAATTCATTGCTGCCACTTGTTATCATTTTTTCTTCAATAAACCATAAAAAATAATTTATCCAGCCCAGAAAATATTTATAAAGTTTGACAAAATTGCGAGATTTTATATGCAAAATAAATAAAAATTTTAGAAGGCATAAAGCAAAATGATCTACATTCTACAATCTACATAAATGGGGAATACTGTTATTTCTATACAAATAAATATGTACATTATATATTTTAACAAATTGTCTTTCTAAAAAGGCAGGATGATTATGAGCAAAAAAAAACTTACACGACGTCATCACTGATGATAACACTCGTATGTTTCTTGTTGACTTACTCTCCCTTAGCCAGTTCACCATCCGCACGTCCAGGCAATTTCCTCTTGCGAGAGTTGCGGCATCTGAAAATTGAAATGAATATTATTTTTAAATACCAAATACAAATGCACTATACTGATAAAGTGATAAGGCTACTCTATAAATAACTCTTATATTGTGCGCAATGCGCATACTGATATATTCTCTTATTAGATTGCATGGTTTACAATGTATAGACATCATTTCTAAAAATTCATTTTAATGGTATCCTATAGCTACACTGTTAAATAATTACAAATGCCTGCAATAGTTTTTTTTATATATTTGTCTAAAAATAGGCTAGCTCTATATTGAAAAAAAAAATTAACGTCATCAACTGAAGTAAAATTAAAATCGCTATTTTGGACTACTTTCACTTTACATTGCACAATTTATAAAATAAAGATAAATTATATTTGTTTACCTTTTCATTTAGATACGAAAAAATTATTCCGAAAATAGATTCTATTTTTATAGTACTTGTATTGTAGCACCATCCCTTTGTCATTCAATGTACTCTGTAAAATAAAAATGTTCTTTTGAATATTGAAACGAAAATAAATTATATATTTATATTTTTATAAATATTTGATCTAAAAATGAGATTTTACTTTTTTTAAATAAATAATACACAACAACACACCTTTTTATCAATAAAAAGCAAAATATTCTGCGTACAGATTCTGCGCAATAGAATACTAAATGTCCACTTTAATTCTTTATTTGAAACAAAAATTTGTTTTATATAAATATTATCACAAGAAAATAAAAAAAATTAAATTAAATTTCTTTTTACACAAAAATTTTAAGAAAATAAATAACATTCTTCTGAAATATAACAAACAAACGCAGTAAAAGACGTTTACCGTTGAGTGAGCAACGAAAAGTAATTCAAATAAAGATGGTGGCGATATACTTTAAATTACTTGACAGTGTAAAGAGAAAGTCAATGTACGATTATCATTTTGAAACAAGAAATTTACGTCATCTATATACCTATTTGATCATCCAAAAATATCCATATATGGCGAATATAACCTTATCAAACACATATTTATAATTAGAGAAAAATGTGCAATTAAAACACACTCGAACTTTTACAGTAAAAATAATTTACAACAGTGTACAACACCAGATAAGAGCAATCAATTGAAATTTGTTTGTACATTTCTTCGCCCTCCTTTTCTCTCAAAATATATTTATGTAATTTCTACAACTTTCTATTTGAAATAAAAAATTAACTCTTAAGTAAATTGCTCACCCTCGCAAATACACTTTTTCAAGCAGCAACCTGCACGCACCTTAAAAAAAAACAACAATTTTAGTCGAATTTAATTACTTGGGATGTACACGCTGCTTAAATAAATTTGTATCATCGCATTCGGCTTGACAATACTTTTATCTAATAAGATTTATTTTGCCAGAGTAGTCCATTTTCTATTGTTCTAAAATAATTTCAAGTGCTATTTAAATTATTTTTTCGTCAAATTATAATTTAAAATTAAACTTTTTTTTAAATTTAAAAGTGAAAAACTATAATCGAAAAAATATTTTTTTGAGGTAAGAAATAAAATATATTATTAAATTATATGAATAAGAAAAAAATGTTAATTTAACTACATTTTAAAATAAATTTTGTATTTTAAATTAATTTTAAAATATTTTTGTTCAAAAAAATTATATGAAAAAGTGAATAAAAAAACCACATTTGTTTCAAGGTGACATTGTGCCACAGTCGTTTGTCACGTACGCAACTTTTGTTCACACACACAGTAGTAATATTTCTATATATTCGTATTGTTAAACTAAAATGACTTGCGCATTACTATTAATAAATTGTATATACATAAATATATAAAAATCTCTTTCCCGTTATTCCTATTGGAATTTATATTATAAAGCTGAACTTTTTTTTATAAATTTTGCGTTCTCTTTATTTTTTGCAGTTGCTGTTCTAAGTAAAGAGCTGCCTTTTAATGGAAACGAAAATAATTGTTGGACAAGAGGCAGCAGTGATATAATAATAAATTTGTGAGTTTTTAATTTAATTTTTTACAATAATTTTTTTTTAATAAAATAATAAAAATATATATAGGTAGTTTCTGGAGTTGTTTTAAATAAAATAAAAATATATTAAATATTTTGTGGTGAGTCAAAATTTGTCAAAATTCAGAAATTTTTAATTCTATTTAATTACAATCAGTTTTTCAAACAAACAAATTATCAGGCAATAAATAAATTTTAAGAAAACATCCTAAATTATTTTTCAAGACGCCATTTTTCAAAAAAGTTTTGCACGTAGGCTATTTTTATAGCATATACATACACATACACATTTACGTATTTCTATATTATTTGTTTTTCTATTTTTACATATCGCTCTTTCTCTTTTTTTGCAGTTGCTATATGGGAATAAAAGAGATTCTATTTATATCTCCTCAATATGCATGCGGATGGAAAAATAGCGTGTGACAAACTTTGCTCTGATAATATTAAAGGGGTGAGTTTAATTTTATTTTTAATAACTAAATTTGAGTAAAATAATAACAATTCCCTCATAACTCGATAAAATACATAATTTAATGCAAGTTTTTGTTGTTGTGATAATTTTTTATCTTTAAAATATTTTTTATAAAACAAATTTATATATTTACAATTACTAAAAATATTTGTTTTTCTCTTTTATTTCCAGATAATATAGTGCGCGACGCGTTTTTTAAATCGAAAGTTTCGGCTGGCCGCAAGGATGCTGTGCAGTGTCTATAAAGGCGGCAAAAGTGGTGAGTTTTTTTCGTTTACATTTAGTTTTATTTCACTTCACCCACTACTAAGGTAAAGAAAGGTACAGGGGAACTCAAATAAATTTAAAGAAATAATAATTTATTTAGGATGTGATTTAAAAGTAAAATTATTTCTATTATTATCGATTATTTTAAATTTACTCTGAATTTTCTAATTCTTAATAAAATTTAAATATATATTTTTCTGGAAATTTTGATAATTGTTATTTTATAAATTTTTTCTTTTAAATGTAAAACTTTAATTTAAGTTTCTAAAAAGTTTTTTTTTCGTCTATTTTCCAGATAAGTGTGTGTGCGCGACGCGATTTTTAATCGAAAGCCGGCCGAGCGATGGATTGAGGTCGCAACGGTAAGTTATTTTTAATTTAAAAAATAAACAATATTTGCCTATTATTATCGAATTTGTTTTTTTTCTTTTTTCTACATAAATAAAAATAAAATAAAAATTTATTTTAAATTTTGATATCCTTTCCTCCGAATATTAAATTTTGTTTTAACAAAATTACTAATAGCATTTTTTTCTTTTTTTCAGATTTATAAAAGTGTTTGTTTGTGTATGTGAAAAGTGCTTATTTTTAATGGGGCAGATGGCATGCTTGCGGTAACTGTAGCAAGTGGTGAGTTGTTTTTTTTAATTAGAATTTATTGCCATTGCAAAAAAAATATTATTTTTACAAAAAACTATCTTATCTTTCTATTTAAAATTAATTAAAATCCAATTTAAAATGTCTATATTTTTTAAATAAAATTAATTATTGAAATTTTCTATATGATTTAATTATTATAAATGTTCTAAAATTTTAATCATTAGAAACAATAATTTTATAGCTTTTCTTAATTTTTCAGCACAAAAATAGATATTTTTTTAAGTGAGATATCGGGCTCTCACTTAAAAAAATATCTTAGTCTTCTAAAAATAAAACATAAAAATATAAATATTATCTCTTTTAAAATCATATTTCATAAAAAAGTCTTTAATTTAATATGAATTTTTTTTAATTCTTTTCTAATTTCCTATTATATTAAAAGTTTAAATTATGTATTTATGTTAATTTTATAACTATAATTATAATTAAACATTTTGAAATTATTATTGTCACAGAATGTAAAAAAGTGGACACATTCAATATCATGATACAAAAAAATTAGGTTTTAGTATTTGACATATTTAAGTGTTTCTATAACTAAATAATATACTTTAACATGCAACGCATGTTTTGTCCATTGTGCGGCTTTTTAAGATATGAATATTTTACTGGACAGACTATTGAATGTTGTTTATGTACAATTTTAATAAAATAATCATTTTTATTAGTGGGGTTTCTGATGATTTTTATCACTCGTTATTTTTTTTCATTGTAAATTAACTTCTATTGTTGTGAAGTATATAGTTTTTCTTCTTCAACATTATACATTTTATGAAGGTATAGAAGATGTAAAATAAAAGCTTGATTTTTTTTATGATAGAAACTTGGGAATTGTACCTATAAAATCTATAAGAGAAAACACATTTCATATTATAATATTCTGTTGAAATTTCTAAATTTCTCTGGAGACGTTATTATTATTGAATAATGTCTAGTCGAAAGCAACTATATCAAGTATATAGGTAATATTATTCAAAATTCGCTATTTTCGAAGACAAGTGAATTAATTTAAAAGGAATTCCGTTAACTTTGGATAAAGTTTTATGAAGTTTTATTGACAGACAGCAGCGCGCATTGTTATATTATATAGTTTTGGATTTATCTGTTTAAATAAATTTACCAGATTTTGTTAAATTATTGATAAATGTGATAATAAATTTGAATTTATATCGCTAACAATTTAATTCTTTATATTTTTTATCTTTAGTATAATTTTTTTTGGCAATACAGAAGATACAATTTCATTCTCTTGTATATATGTAAATTTATAATAATTAAAAAAAAAATTAATAAAATACATTTCTGTTAAAATATATATTTTGTGTAAAAATTTTATAAATCGAATACCTTTTTAACAAATATCCCGCATAGCCAATAAAGGGTTAACAATTTAAAAAAAAGTTTTTAATAATTTTCTTTATTAAATTTTAATAAACAAACTTGCCATGAGATATGCAAATCTTGAAAATTTTTATTAAAAAAATGATGGTTGTAATATAAAAATTAATTTAAACAAATTAGTTAAACCTATATATAACTCCTGCGGTATGTAAAATAGAGAAATATAACTAATGCAGAACAAATATAATGATTTAGAGCTTTGTATATTTGAGAAACTAATTTGTAAAATCTGCACCCTTTGGAATAATATAATGAATTTGAATATCTTTAATCTTCTATGACGTCATTATTTATTGAATAACCCCTTCTGCATTTTAAACCTATACAATTAGCATCAGATTATGTTATATAGTCAAATATTAAAAAATAAGTTTGAAGGGTTCACAATATGATGTTTTGAAAATTATTTAATACTTGCTATATGGTCGCATATTAACAGCATGACGTAACAACATATATAATCCATAAATTATGTGGGTATATGTGGTGATATTTTTACAAAATGCAACCAAGCTTGTTTAATTATATAACAAATTAAACAAGTCTAGCGAATGTTTGCTCCAGTGGCGAGTAATGTAGCAGTTTAAGAAGTTTATTATAAGAAAATTACTTAAAAGTTATATTTCATTGAATAGGCCATTACAAAATTCTAGCATTCACTAAATAGCTCTTTATAATTAATATTAAATCTTTAAAAAACATTGCAAACCATATACCTATTAATGATTTCATAAAACTCGATTTAATTTAAATCTTATGTAATTGGGCAATTACCATGAAATTATAATTTGAACTTTCTGAATACGTATAAATGTCACATTTATTTTTGGTTATTCTTTAGGAAATGGTTTTATCACATTAAATCTTTACAACTCTCTAATTTTATTAAATCTACATACTCTTCAATGAAATCTTAGAGAATATTGACACTTCATAAATATTTTTTATCAAATTCTATATACAATTTTAATTATAGATTACTCCAAGATTTAATGATTTTTTTTTATTTAACTCATTTTCTTCCAATTGTTTTGAATTTAAAAGAACATTTCCCATTTTAAAAAAATCCTACCCTAAAAATACACCACTCGCCACTGATTTACACAGATGGTTGTGATGTTGCGCGGACATTGTAATGAGAAGAGAGTAAAACATAATTGAAAATTTTAATAATTACAGAGTATAAAGTATTTCTTTTTTTCCGGTATGTTCGCTTCAATAACAAAATCTTTAATTAATTCCACAACGTGCGACAAAAGGGTAGTATATATAACATTCTCATTTCGCATGCCTTAAAACTATATACATCACAAATCAGTCGAATGACACAAAACGGAAAGGGTAAACCATTGTATATATAATATACTTTAAGTGTTCATTACATTAAACATTTTCTACAAATATGTACGAATTCAAAAGAAAAAGCTATATTTTATTCATTAACGCCTCAAAAGACTTGCCACCATGCCATATATTATCATTCCGTCCTATTGGCTTATAAGAAAATACGGATTTAATGAATTTTATTACCGAACAAATTCTGAAAATTTCATGAAAACGGAATGGGTTTAGTCTTATAAGTCTGCAGAAAGCAAATACATAGTACAAAATGTAAAATTTTATGGTCAGCCTAATTGTGACATCTGCTTATTTTATCGGCTTATAAAAAATACAGGTTTGATGAATTTTATAAACGAACAAATTCTGAAAATTTCATGAAAAACGGAAAAGTTTTAGTGAAATTAGTCAAGTGAAAGTAAATACCCGGTACAAAATATAAAATTTTATGGTCACTCTAATTGTGACAAACGCCCATCCTATTGACTTATAAAAAAATACGAGTCCAATGAATTTTAATAACGAACAAATTCTGAAAATTTCATGAAAAACGGAAAAGGTTTAGTGAAATAAGTCAAGTGAAAGAAAATACCCGATACAAAATGTCATATTTTATAGTCAGCCTAATTGTGACATGCGCCTATCCTATTGGCTATTACAAAAATACGGGTCTTATGAATTTTATTAAAGAACAAATTCTGAAAATTTCATGAAAAACGGAATAGGTTTAGTCTAATAAGTCTGCACAAAGCAAATACATAGTACAAAATGTCAAAAATTATGGTCACTCTTATTGTGACATGCGGCCATTCTATTGGCTTATAAAAAAATACGAGTCCAATGAGTTTTAATAACGAACAAATTCTGAAAATTTCATGAAAAACGGAAAAGGTTTAGTGAAATAAGTCAAGTGAAAGTAAATACCCGATACAAAATGTCATATTTTATAGTCAGCCTAATTGTGACATGCGCCCATCCTATTGGCTATTACAAAAATACGGGTCTAATGAATTTTATAAACGATCAAATTCTGAAAATTTCATGAAAAACGGAGTAGATTTAGTCATATATGTCCACAGAAAGCAAATACTTAGTATAAAATGTAAAATTTGATGGTCAGCCTAATTGTGACATGCGCTCATTCTATCGGCTTATAAAAAAATACTGGTTTAATGAATTTCATAAATGAACAAATTCTGAAAATTTCATGAAAAACGGAGTAGATTTATTCATATGTCCACAGACAGCCAATACCCAGTATAAAATGTCAAATTTTATGGTCAGCCTAATTGTGACATCCGTTCATCCTATTTGCTTATAAAAAATACGGGCCTAATGAATTTTATTAACGAATAAGTAATAGAATTACAAACTGTTACATTTACATTAGAAATCGTGTATAGTAGTGTATAAATGTTTGGTGCGAAGGGTTTGTTTCTCTCGACAACGGCAAGACTAATGGCCAATAATCTTTTTTCATTTTACGTTGTAATTTCAATAAATTTTAAAAACAAAAAGGATCGTTTTTTTCTGGGGAATTAATTGCCGGGTATATCACTAATTTGGGTTGTTTTTACCTCCCTAATTTTAAATTTTATTGGGGATGTTCCAACATGAAAAGTTAATATAATCTGCATTTTATTCAAGCAAATATTTGGTTTACAATTAAATGCAAAGAGAGCAGTTTAATGTTTTTGTAATATTTTTGTTTTAATTACGAATTCTGAAACATAAAAATATAAAATAGTACTGACAAAATTGTCGCATTAAAAATGTATTTTAAATGTAAAAATGTATTGGAATTCTTTGTTCCCTATACTCAAATATAGTCTATTTTTGTTATTAAATAAACACAAATAGACTATGTAAAAGGAAGAAAGAATTTTATTTTATTTTTATATTTAAAATTCATTTTTATTGCGACAATTTGGTCAGTGTTATTAAATATTTTTATGTCGCAGAAGGTTTTGATGTATACTTCAAATTGATTAAAAATTATTCTTTTCTATTTACAGAATGCGGCAGCAAAAATATGGCGAAAACTTGCTAACCTAAATGTGAGTAGATTTTTAATTTATTTTTCATAAAATAATTCAAAACTTCTAGAATTATTTTATCACTTGAACATTTTTCTATATTAGTCTATGTAGAGCTAAAAATTACTTAGAAATTATTATTGATTAAAATTATTGTAAAATAAATTTCAAAACTTTTTAAATTCTTTTTTAAATGTAAAGTTTTTGTTAGTAGTGGTTACATGGAAAACAATAATTTTTTTTAAACAAAAGTAATAAATTTAATGTCAATTTTTATGCACTTGAACAATCTTCAAACTCTACTAAAGTTGAGTTTATTTTATTTCTTTACCAGAAAAATTAAAAAATTACACTTTATTTATAAGCTATTATATTTCTCTTTAAAAAATACAATTAGACACAATTATTGAATTTTAAGAATCATTAAAACTTCTATCTCAACACATTGTACTTTGTACCTTAAGCCTATAGCTTCTTGAGTATATATATGAAATTCTAAAACTTTCAATCATTTATAATTTAAACCGCAAAGCAATTATATGTTAAAATTAGGCTTATATGTTTCTTTTTTAGTTTGAAATTTATTTACAATTTTTTTTATTTTTAATAATTACACGGTCTATATAGCTTTATTATGGTCAATACATTAAAAAAAAACTCACTACTCAAATTTTCACTGATATATCAATCAATGAAAAAGCTCACTACTATATCTATTAAGCACAGAAAATAGATAGACAAGATAGACATTGAAAAACATAATTTAGTTAGCTTAGAAATCCAAAATTTATAATTGCAAGCATAATAGAAATTAACTTATTTTTAATACAAACCCCATAACCATTGAAATTTCTTTGTCTCTTTAAAAAATCCCATCAAAATGATGAAACTTGGGCACTAAAAATGTTGATAAATTTAAATAAAAACAAACTATATTTTTTTTAATAATTTGAAGATTTTTTTTAATATTTTTTTTTATTTTGCATAAATATTTTTAAAATATTTTTTTTAAATTTCAATTTCATTGTGTAATTTTCTGTTTTCTTTTTTCATTTTCACACACTGTACATATCACAGATTATATTTTATATATTTTTAAAATTATAATTTTTTTTTAATTTTCAATTTTTTATAAATAAAGTTTGTTTGTTTTTTTGTTTTAAATAAACAATTAATAAAATGTATATACAAAAAAATTATTTGTTAATTTTTAAATAAAAAATGTTAAATAATTTAAATATAAATTATGAAAATTAATTATGTGTATAGGAAAGTTATACAGTTTGGAAAAGTGTCCTTTATTTGCGTCACTTGGTATTTTATAATTGTTTAAAAATGTTTTCTTTTTCTAAACCATATACGGTTGTTGTGCACTATTGTTTTGTTTATGTTGGGTTGAATGAACTCGCCATTGTTGTTGTTGTTGTGATGAGGGTGGTGCACCTGCAGGACGATGAACATTTATTTGTTCATCTGGCGTTGCCGTTGCCGTTGAGGTGGCAGCAGCAGCAGCAGCGGCAGCATTATAATCTGATTCGATGCTAAAGTAGATATGTTCGGATGGTGGTCGATGATGATTTTGTTGCTGGGGATGATGATGGTGATGGTGATGATCACTAATACTATTACCTCGTCGACTTTGTCGTGGACTTGGCGTGGCCGTTGTTGCCGATGAATAATTTGCATCATCATTTTCATGATAATAGGAGGGTGGTGCTTGCATGCACATTTCACTATTTACGGCGGTTGATGTTTTTGGCAAACGATCATGTTGATGTAATGTATAATTATTACATGTTTGTTGAAGCTCGGCTGGCAGTGCGTAGCGTAATTTCTCCCAAAAATGTTTGTCTGACAATTTTATTGTATTGACAACTCGCGATTTAATATAGGGTAACATTTCTAAATCATTTTCTGCTTCATGCAGAGCATCATGTTCCTCTAGAATGACCAATTTTTGTGGACGATCTTTTAGGGCTTCATGTACAGCATTGCGTACCTCGTAACGAATCCATTCGGTTTGTAGAAAATTGCGCGACAAAAGGATGACGAGTCGTTTGGATGCCCTTGCTGTTTCTAGTATTTGTAAATAGGTTGCATCATGTGTTAGGTCACGATGTTGCAGGCATAGCCTTAGTGGTGGTGGTCTAATTTCCAATTCAGCTGCTATTTCTCTTGTTACTAGTTCATAATCTTTCTCCGAATACAGCAGCACTGCATCGTAAAGTTTTTCATAATCTTCACATGGACTTTCACATATTCGAACACCACATTTAGCAAACACCCAAACACGTAATGGCTCGCGAAAAACGATGGCCATTATGAGTACGATAAAGATGAAAATCAATAGGAGGGAAGCAATTAGCAGAGGTATATGTTCGTTGATTGTAATGTCAGGCAGTACAGAGCGACCCTCATAGAAACCACTGCAATCTGATGTTGAATTAAAATCTAACTCATGCTTCACAATACCATCGACACAGTAGATATCCTGCGAATCCTCAATGATTAATGCATTGTCTGCAACAAATGTGGTAAGTTCACGTAAAAATGTACACCGACACGTCCATGAATTGCGGCCTATTGTTAGCGAACGTAAATGCTCCAAATGTGGCGGACGCATCGACCACATTGGTATTGTTGTAATTTTATTTCCATCAATACGCAGCACTTGCATTGATTTTAGTGTGATAAATGTTTCATTCGATATTGTTTCGATGGCATTATTTTGCAAATACAATTCTTTTAATTGTAATAAATTGATAAACTCATGTCCTTGCAAATGTTTCAGTTGATTATTTTCCAAATGAATAGTTTCAATTGCGGCTAGCCCGTAGAATGTACGTTTTTGAATGCGAGCCACCGCACTGCTATTCACAAACAATGTACGCAAATTTTTCCGTCCAATAAATGCATTATTTTGTAGTTCTGTGATTATGTTTCCGTCCAAGTATAGGACAGTTGTGTCCATGGGTAGCTTTTTTGGTAAATTACTTACATTTTGTCCACCACAATCCACAACATTTGTGTTCCACGTTTGATCGTGATAACATGTACAATTTGTCGGACATGTCATCTCACAGTCGCATGCATCAAAATCACAGCAATGACACAGTGCAAAACAATGCGTCTCATATTGACATAGAAAATCTTCAGTCTTTAGTGTGGCCAGAGGGCGTATGGCTGAGCCACGTGCATCTGGCATAATACATTCAATGTTGGACATGTCCATTACGCGGGGATGTTGTCTTGTTGCTAGTGCATTTATTGTTTGTAGCCAATCCATTGAACAGTCACATTCAAACGGATTTCCACCCAGATAGAATTCAGGCAATTGTTTTGTGGGTGGTATGGGTGCAAGTCGCAACGTGTGCAAATGTATTTTTCCCAATGCATTTGAATACAAATCAACACGTGTCAGATTTACTTTGTCCACAAAAGTGTTGGGTTGAATGACTCCAATAAAATTATTATTTACAAATAACAATTCAATGCTGTTTGGTACGGACATTGGTCCGATTTCGTTTAGTCTGTTGTGGCTAGCGTCTAGAGTCTTTAGGTTAATTTCCTCTTGTAACTTATAGTAGTTGCCCAACTCAACGATGTAGTTGCCATGAATGTCCAAGTACTTTAGATTGCTCGGTATGAATGCATAGTCGAACCATTCCAAATGATTTTCACCAATATTCAACCACATTAGGGTGGACAGTGTGGCAAATACACCGTTTATGTCGGAAATGAAATTCTTATCCAGTCTTAGAGCCTCAATGTCGGGATTACTATCAAACGAACCCCGTTCAATTGTTTGTATGCGATTTTTGGCCAAATTTAACACACTCAGTCGTTGCAAATCCCTAAACATGTGTTTGGTAATATTTCCAATTTGATTATCAATTAATCGTAGTCCGGTCAATTGGGTCAGCGATTTAAATGAATCGACGGGAATTTCATTAATTTGATTTTCACCCAAATCCAATGTCCTCAACATTGACAGGTTGCGTATGGCACTCGGTACTTCTGCCAGCTGATTTGTACTCAAATCTAACTCTTTTAAATCGGAACAATTTTTAAAGGCATTCGGTTCTATTGAACTAATTAAATTATTGTTTAACGTAAGCTTTGACAACACAAAAAGCCCGTTGAATAGCTCTGCATTTATGGTGTGCAATCGATTTTCGGCCAAATTAAGCGTATGTAAATTGTACAGTGGCAGAAATGTATTGTCGTCTATGTACCCAATGGAATTATTTCGAAGATCCAAAATTTGTAAAAAATATAAATCACGAAACGTTTTTGAATCGATGCGGGTTAGTGCATTGTGCGCCAAGTTTAGCACAATCAAGCGTATTAATCCGGAAAATGTGGAATTATCAATGTGATGACTTGATATTTGATTGCCACTTATGTCCAATATCAGCAGTTGTTCTAATCGATGAAATAGGCCTTTTGGTATTTCATACAGCTTGTTGTGTTGCAAATGAATTTCTTGTAAATCTCTTGCTCCCGCAAACAGTCCATTCGGTATGGTTTCTAGACTATTGTGACTTATGTTAAATATTCTTAAGGATACAAGACCGGACAGGGCTTCGGCCGATACATCAGTTATGTTGTTATGCTGAATGTTTAATTGTTGCAGTCTTCTTAACTTTGAAACACCCCAATTTTCGGGTATTGCAATAAGTTCATTTTCACTAATATCCAAAATGCGAAGATCACCTTCTCCCGTGCATGGGCTCACGGAAAACCCCAAACTCTCAGTAGATCGAATACGATTTCTGGTTAAGTTTAATACTTGCAATGTACTCAGTTCACAAAACGATCCCTCAACCAGTCCCCGTAAATTATTATCGGCTAAATTTAACACTTCCACTCCGGTCAATGGGGCGAATGTAGTGCGAAACAGTTCGAGACTTTTGCCCAATCCCCATTCGGCATTCTTTGTATTTATTGTTAATTTTTTTAAAGCACTTAATCCTAACAACGAATCACTCGTTAGCTTATGTAATTTACATGAATCTATAACTAATTCCACTAATTTATTGCCTAGAGTGGCAAAGAAATTTTTCGGCAATTCACTTTCGTATAAAAAACGTTCACTGCACTGAATTTTCAATTTGCTAGCCTCTTGGGCCAGCTCTACACTTGCCGCACTATTTATATCCAATACTTTGAGGTGGCATGTGAGGCTATTTTTTGATGTAGTTGTTGTAGTTTCCCACAAACATGGCTGTTGTAATGCTATAGCTGTGGCTCGTCGATTATTCAGCAGCAGCAGCAGCAGTAAATTTATTTGAAAAATTAAAATGAAAATGTTAAATTTTTGCATTGTGGCACAATATTTTCTGCTATTCATTTTGTTGTGTGTATACAGAGTTTTCTATTACATTTTTTTATATTCTAGACTGTTTTGTATAATTAATGCGATTTAGTCACGAATATAATAATGGGGCTGTTGTTGTTGTTGTTGTGGTTAGATAAAACATTATATAAACAATTTTGACTAAAGTGAAATTGCTTGTTTTTTATTTTTCGTTTGAATCGGAAACGAAAAATTTAAATTTTGAGTTTTTTCTAAAAATCAATTAGTTTATTTTTTAGATTTTTTTAACCCAAACAGTTTCTATGTCTTAGAATAAACCGAAAAGTGTTTTTTTTTTCAAAGTCTTTTTCACATTTTTTTTCTTTTGGATAAATTGAAAAAGTCTAGTTATTCACTTTGATATACCGAAAATGTTACGCTTTTGTTTACATTTTAAAACCGAAGAACTTTAAAAGTTTCAACAATTTTGAATTCAATTAAGTTTTTAAACATTTTTTTATTAGCGGAAAATTAAAAATTTTTAAATTGTCAAAAGAAATAAATTTTCATGATTTCTTTTAATTAATGAAATTAATATTTGTTTTAATTAATTTATTTCACTTTGTCTTGAACTATACCAACAAATATTTTACATTTAATTTGAAGCACATTAAATTTTAATAAAACATATTTTATAAATTTCTATATCGTTTCTTCTTTCATATAAAATAAAAATATAGGAAGTTGTTGTATAAAATTATATTTCTTAATGGTTCACTCGAGTTGTGTGTATAGTTTAGTGTAAAACATGTTAAGCGAGTTTTTTTTATTTATTCAAAAACGACGTTTAATTTTCTTGTTTTATTGGAAACGTCTTAATCCTCCGACGGACAAACTCTGACTGAAGTTTTGGTTTTCTTCACTGAATTTGGAATCAACTCTATATGCCTAAAACTCTTTGTTTGAAACATTCGATTTACCAACAGCATTGTGAGCATTGAACGAATTTGTTGGAATCGACGTTTTTTGTGGATATGAAATGGTAACACAAAGCAAAAATGTACATTTCTTTGTACCAGCATAATATTTATGTTGAAAATATGTTGCTTATTACAAGAATATCGTGTATATAAAGAGAGGGCCGGGAGAGTTGAAAAACGAGTTTTTTAAATAGCCTCTTTTATATAAATAGCTCTTGTTAGTTGTTATTTTTATACCAACAGTTTTCCTCTCTTTTCTATATTTAAATTTCATAAAATATTTATGATGGCAGCACCTGCAACATAGAATATCTTAAAATAGAGTTGAACATGCGCAATTATAAAGTGAGAAATGTGCATTAATTTGAAGAGCAGAAAATGTTTAAAGAATTTTAAAATGTTGATGTTTTTGTTGATTTGGTGGAAAGAGGCATTATTTCAACATGCTGTATAGTTTATTTTATATTATATAGAATGACAAATATTTCCCACTTGTAGGAGCATAATAATAATATGTTAAACGAGTGCAAGTTCATTGAAAGCAGCAGAAGCAGCGGAATATTATTGTATGTATATAGAAGAAATATGTGTATAAAATTCAACATGAAATTATTAATCAACGTTTTAAAGGCATAAGCGTTTTTTTTCTTGTGTACCTCGCTACATTCATTTGCTTTGTTTTTTTTTGTTGTTGTTGTTTCAATTTTGCTTCTCTTTATGTTTTTATTTTCTGCTTTAAGCATAGAGTTTTTTTTTGTATAAAGTTCACTTCCTTTTTGGGGCATTTATATACATACGTTATAATAGTGTTACAACAACAAAAACATATTATATTTTTAATATACATGAAACTGGAGTAAAAAAGCAGAATGCATATTAATAATTTATTTTAGCATGTTGAAGGCAAAAAAAAATGGGCGAAGTATTTAATACTTAAGTGAGGAGGTGTCAACTAAAAAAAAACTTCAATAATAATAATAGGGGAGGGTTATGCTTCTTTAAATATGAATTTATTAAAACAAGAGTAAAAAAGAAGGTCACGTTTATTGATTTTTAGTTTCGTAAAATATAAAAAAAAAAATGTTGCTACCTGATGTTTTAATATAAACCCATTATTATTATTATGCGCCTATATTACATGAAATTTCTCTTATATAAGATATTTTTTCTTTTATATTAAAAATCTGATTTTTTTGCTGCTTCGTATACATTGTAACCATCTGTTACACGAGGAAGTTTTGAGTTTTAAATTAAAAAGTTACTACTATATTATGGATATTTTGATATGGTAAATTTGCGACATATATTTTTGATGCTTGTATATAGATTTTGCAAAGAACACAATATACAGTATGGTATGGTGATAACAAATTATAGCTTTATATAGAATTTCAAGTTCATTATTATTTGGGATATAAGTTTTTCTAAAAGTAATTTGAAATTTTCCATATATAGCTTTATTCTGAATTTATGCTTTTTTTCTTGAAAACAATTTTAATTTGCCCACAACTTGGAAAATACAAATTTGATATCTAAAAAAATTTAATATACATGATACTAGAATTTCAAATATCATCGAAGCTTATGAAAATTTCACAAAAATCTTATCCATTTAATTATAACTTGGATTTTTTAGTATATGTAATTAAAATGGACATTTGTATCTAATTAAAATACACATGATAATTTCATAACTGTCGGGAAATAATTATTAAATTATATATTTATGTCATTTTTTGTAAACTTTATATATTTTGAATCTTAATTATAATGATAACTTATTTCTAGTCAAATGTCAATTAATACGTTGAAATTCTATCTAGACAATTCTTATATGCAAATTTTAACTAGTTATACCTTAATTCTAATTACTTTGTTTTAGTCTCAAATAAATTCAAAAGAAATTTTCTAAATTGTTATCCATATTTTATCAAGCTTTAAAAAATCTCTATTGGGCATGTTCAATTTTAGTTCAATGAAGCATGACGCTAGTGCCAAATGTGCAAAATTAATGTAAATTGTTTGTTATTATACATAGGTATATATTTTTAACGTTTAACATGATTGATCTGTATACTGTTCGCCACTGTCTTTATAAATTTGTTTTAATTTAAATTATAATATTGTGTAATTTATATAAAACACCACTTCATTTCTTACATTACGTAGGTATATACAATAATTTATGCCCCAAAGTGCATTTTCTCATATAACACTTTTCAACCTTTCCACCTTGTCAACTATATAATATTATATATTCATGAATCATGATATACATTACACTGAATAATAATTTAAAGCTTCTCGGTATTCATATTACACTTGCGCTTACTAGGTTACACATTAAATATTCCCATTTTTTTCTTCCTCATTTATGTTTTGTCAATGTTTGTATATCCGTCGTATACATAATGTCATAATACAAAAAAACACCTCACATCATTATTAAAAAAAACATATATTATGTAACATAAAATATATTTAAATTAAAAATGTTTATGCATATAGGAAAGCTCTATATTGTACATGCGAAAGCTATATTTATTTTGTTGAAGAACTCTGCCATAAGGGTAACATACCTCTTTTATAAACATGTAAAAATGTCTTTTTTATAGTACCTACAGCTACATTTATGGAATGTTTTTTTTTTGTTTGCTTTAACAACAAAAAATATTAATTTAAATTTATGTCACACACATAAATCAAAAATAAAAATCATAAATCATGCAAAACTCTGAAAAAATGATATAAACTTTATGTTAGACAACACTTGCCTCGCGTATGTATATTATATGATTTTTTGTGATGAGCTTTATTTACTATGTACGAAAAATGAGAATGAAAAAATTAAATTGTGTCATATAAATGAAAAGAGAATATAATTTTGCTTTTATGCTTGCGGAATAATAATAAAAGCTTTTATAGGCGAAACGTAAAAAATATTTACGATTCAGAGAGTCAATAAAAATGTAATATTTTTAATGGGAGAATTTTGTTTGAAAAGTGTATTTATTTTTGATGAGCTTTTTGTTTATATCCAAAAATATATTTTACTGTACACGAGAAGGCTTTAAATAACTTACTAGTTATATATTTAGACAGAGAGAGAGAGAATTTTATATTAAAAGAATTTTTCATATCAAATACAAAACTGTATTTAGCATTAAATCTAATTTTATCATTTTAGAGCATTTGAACGTTATTGTGAATTGTTCAGACGCTTATGTATATATAACTTATTGATTTTTTGTTTGCTGCTTTGGATGAGATTTTTTTGGGAGCGTGTTTATATTTTTTGGTTGAAATTTGTACGTTTTTCAAAGATAATAAATTAATTTTTTAATTAATGTTTAATTATTATTTTATTTGTCTATATATTTAATATTTAGAAATTAAATATATAAAAATAGAATGGGTATGCTGTTTGAGTTAGATTAAGGGAAAATTATATAATTATAGCCTCTTTTATATTTCAAAACATTTTTAGGTTCTAATTAAAATAATTAATTTTGATTATTTAATGAAATTATTTGTACACATAAATAAATACAACCTTTTTCAATAATTTTTTTTAATATATGATATAATCTTGTCAATTTTTAACTTTAAAATATTGTTTTCATAAATTTTAAATTAGTTTTTAATCCTATATAATTCTTAAAATTCTTCATCCATATATATAAGTCTATATAGCTGCGATATTATATAAATATTTGGAATTAATTCGAAATCAATCTCCTATTTATATAGATTACTAAATATATATATATATAAGAAAAAAATATAATATCCGATAAAGTTACGAATTCTCTCAAGCCCAATGTAACGCTTTAAATATATTAAAAAGTTTTTTTTTTTATATAATAATCTTTATATATATATGGGAAAATTCAAAGAATGTTTTGCAATTTTAATAAAATATTTAAAAAAAATGTTGCCTTTTATACAAGTATATAACCTATTTTTTGCCTTTTAGATGATGAAAAGATATTGATAAAAAAAATATCCGAAAAATTACGGAATTATACATTTATGTTTTGAAAAGCTCATCCCACTCTATATATAGAAAGTTTAAAAGTAAATTTTTAAAAAGAAAATCGCCAGCATTTGTGCGTGATAAAGATGCAAAAAAATATTAATAATAATAATCAAATATTGATAAATTTAATCTCAAACACATTTATGAGCCATAAGGTATATATATGTATATATAGTATAATATTATATTGAAAAGCCAAAATCAACTAAACCGAGAAAAGGCAAAATATTATAAAGATTTTTGGAAAAAAATAAATATTTTTGGAATGAAAGCTGAATATTTATTTATGATGAAGAAAAAACCACACAAATAAAGCCCTCTATATACAATTCAACTGGTAAATTCAATATATTAAATATATAAAAATATATACTCTAATTTAATTTTATTCGATTCACTGATTTTTACAAACATATATGGAATATTAAAGCTTTATAATATTATATGTATAGAAAATTGAGTCGTATATAAATTTAATGATTTGTGGCATAAATGTTGTATACTAACCACACCGCCAACACATATTTTCTTTTATTCACACATGTAAAGTTAATATTTTTTAATAAAAGAAAAATATAAAGTTTGAAAATATTAATAATTATTATCTATGAATTTATGAAATATGATCTTAAAAATTGGTGCCTCAAAAATTCCAAGACGGACGCAATACATTTTTTCAAGGCATTTTTCACCAATTTGATAAAGTTTTGCATTTTCTTTGAGAAATTTTAAACCTATTTATGATATAACCATAAAGCATATAATTTTCACATTGCATCTTCATCATTTTAAGTATATGAAAAATTCTATAACTATTGGCATAATTTGATAGATTTTTTTTTATTCAATTGGTTATTCAGTTTTTTACATTTTTGTTTACTCCATGGCTATAACTATATGGACCTTGCTTTAAAGAATTTCATCAATAATTTTATAGCTATAAATATTCGACCTCATTATATATATATATATATATATATATATATGAGTGTATGACTTAGTAAAAAATTTCACAATCCAGTTATATATTTAAAAATTCAATAAATCTAACCAGCTCTAATTATTATATAACATGTAGATTATAAATTTAAAAACTATCTATATCACTCTATAGATAATATCAACGACACTGTCGCGGCTAGTTTAAATTCAAAAAAATATTATTAAATTTGTATATTCCGGTACCTTTATATATATACCAAAATTATATTAAAACAACATTAATTTAAATTAATATGCACACAACACACACCAAACATTTGCCTTAAATTATATTTATTTCTATGAACGACAATATTTTTTATTAACTCATGTTGTATAGCTGCTGATATAGAGGCTTTGGTATGTGGGTTTATTAAATATAAAGCAAAATGAAAAATATTGTGGTTTTTTTTATATTTTATCTCGAAATGTCATCGTATCAAGATTTAATATTATTGAAAATAACGAAAACAAAATAACTATTTTAATTAATTATAATTTATGGATTTGTTAATACACACTAACCCATATGCATGCATACATAAAGTCAGAAAAAATATTTTTAATATGTATAAAGTGTCGCGTTTATTTGCAAATATATAAATGAACCTCTTTATTGAACAGAAACTATAGCAAAAGTTATTCAAATTTTGTCGAATATATTATTAAAATGTTGCTGTGGAGTGCTTTTGTTTTCATTATATATATTTTATATGCCCACCTTGAATTTATTTCGATATGCAAATCAGGCAAACACCTTTTTCATAAACTCGTATAAAATATGCGAGCACATATAAAATTGCAACACTTTATTATTATTATTATCAAGTGTATATGGAATAACGTATAATATAATATACATACATGAGCCTGCAGTTGAGCCAAATTCTGAAGTTTTTCGTCGTTTTTTTATCTTAATAATATCCATTCTCTTGTATATATATATATATAACTTATGTTTAGCATTGTGCAATTTAACTGAACAGAGAGCGAGTAGACCCACAAAAAACTTACGAAAAATGTTATGTTCTCACGATGCACATTTTTATGCAAAGTGCAAAAAATCAACATTTTGTTAAAGCTGTGTAATAAAAATGCGACATAATTTAACACTTTTTCGTATATATGTGCAATGTGCATTGTGCATGCTTGCTTATTGTGTGCTGTATAGTTGCAGCCAAGTCATATTCAATGCAAATCTTTTTGACACAAAAGTTGTCTTGTGGTGTTTTTAATGTTTGTATTATAATATTCGCGACAAGCCAGCCACCTTTTTGGTTTTATAAAATTTATTTTTTTGGTTATTTGTGTACAAATATTTATGCATGCAAATAATATATACTTGCGCGCGAATATTATAATAAATGAAAATCGAAACATTTATCATTTATCATTTTTTTATCAAAATTCTTGTTTTTTTTTTGTACTATTAAGGAAGGATTTTTTGTCTATAATTCTCTTTGTCTTTTGTCTCTTTATTCTATTGGTTTTCGAAACTATAGCATATTTAAAAAAAAGCTTATAAACCTCTGTGACGTTTTGTATAATACACAAATTTTGTACACATTCAAAATTTCTTGCCAATTTCATTAATTTCTTTTAACTAAATTATTTATTAATATGAATACAAAACCTTGTTGATTTTTTTTAGTTGTTATGTGGTCTTCATTTTACTTGCAAATTTTTTTTGTAGACTTTTACAGTTTTATATAGAAAATTTTAAATATTAGATAATAATTAATGCAATTTAAATTTTCAAAAATGCGATTTTATTTTAATTTTTCAAATAATTTCTATTAATCAAATTTTCAAGGGGTTTCCTATCGCATATATATGTAGCTATATAGGTATACGTGATTCCGCTTATAATCTTTGGCTAAACAATTTTTTTTTTGTTACAACAACACGTTTGCATAAATATATAATGCAGATCTATATAGCTGGAGTCTATTTATATGGGAGCTCGCCTTGCATGTCAAAGTTAAAACGAAAGAATGAAAAAAACATTGTTTTTCTGAAAATGCACTCAGCCATAAAGCGTAAAAGCTCAAGAGAAAACGATATAACGGATGTGTTCGCGTGTCGTATGAGGAACTTAAGAGTCACTTTTCTATAATATAAATTTATCCAGATATATTATATATTTGCCTCAATATATAAATTTAACTGAAATATGTGCAATGTATACCATATAAAATGTATAGAAAAAGTATGTTTGCTTCAGGGGGCTGCTACTGTTAATGGGGTGACACATATAGAGACATGTGCACACGTTCTATTGTATTGTATATTTTACATGTACATTGTACACATCAATTTCGCAAAATAACAAAACATGATGCATAGAAAATATCATTTATATATACATAATATAATATATACCTTCATTTATAAATACATAAATTTCGATCTATATAGCTCTATAGAATTCATTCCAACTGAGGGTTGCAAATATATAGCTGGTATATATATATTATATTGTATGTATTTCCACTTTATATAGATATCCCCTATACTTTATATATACAATAATATTATTCATCATTAAGGACTAAGGTGCATCATAAAATAATGATTTAGTAAAAGGTGTATATTATATCTATATAAATCATAATATTTTCAAACCAATTAATTATTAATAAATATATAAACAAAGTCTGGTTATATATTTAATCTTAAATGCAAATCTATATATACGCACAAGTTTTCAGATTTGAGCTTTGATATTATATACTTGAGGTGTATGCGATGATACATATTGTGAAGTACATTTGTATACGTCCTTTGATTTTATATATTTTGCAGATAAATATTTAACAACCACTTAAAAACTTTTGCAATGTTGTTAAACAAATAGGTAAATGTATTTATACATATATTTGTTTAATATAATTAATAATATTATTTGCAATCTATTTATATATAGATAGTCAAATATCTTATAAATCTCACAGGGTTGATATAAAAAGTGTTTGTTGAGAATTGCAATATATTATTCACATATCTTGGGAGTAAGAATTTTGTGCTATTTTTACAAAGACCGACATTTTTGAAGTTTCTTTTTTTTTTATTTGCAAATTAAAAATTTATTTTTATTGTATCACATAATTTCCAGAAAATGTGTAAAATTTATTATTCTGTGATAAAAAACCTCGCTTTCATAAGACTTTAAAAAACTTCGAAAAAAAATATCAAAAAATTTAGAGATCACACGAAAACTTTTTCGATTGAAACTTCACTTTGGTATTCAAAATATACTAAATTGGTTATCAAATAATTGTCAATAATTTACTTAAATTATTATATATTATGTACTTATATCAAATTTCGATGAAAAACGCTTAAAATAATAAAAAAAAAAATCGAAGAAAAATCTCATAAAGCATCACTAAAATGATATAAAATATATTCGTTTTATAATTTCAATTATTGTACAAAGGCATTTTACACGAAAATAATAAATCTTAGCCACAATATTGTATACGATGGTGATATAAATAAATGCGTGCAAAAATGTTTAGACAGTCTGTCACCTACAACTCTCAGTCTAATATTATATAGTAAATTTTCAAATATACAAGTGTCAAGTTTACACAGTTTTTCAAATTCTAAAAAGAGATCAAAGTGTCTGAAATATTTTATTACATAAAATTAGTGTCCGTCTGCACTTGCAGTATCTAATAAAGTAAATGCACATTTTAGTTATATTTGTGTAAAAACATGGTATGTTTCTTAAAAACAAAATCATTTTTGAATTTAAAAAATGTGCATTTTACGTTTTATCACAAAATACCATATATAATCATAGATCAACATAATAATTAAACTAGGTATATATTATTTCTAAATGTTTTAAATTTTAAAAATTAATTTTTCAAGCATTCGAATATTTTAAAAAAATTACGAAATATGTTGTGCGAGTGGATAGGAATAGTGTTACAATCGTTAATAGAATAATATAGCCGCAATGTTTCAATGGTCTTTAGCTTTAGTAAATTAATTGATGCGCAATTATATAAAACTCGAAATTTTGTAACTTATTTTGACTGACTTACTACGTTTTTGCACGTAAGACAAATCATATCATTTATATATTGTTGTAATGCGTAACAACATTATAACAAAAACCACTAAATACAAATTATATAAACGTTATTTAATACCGAAAGTGTCTATGCGACAAGACAACCACACGAGACATTTTCTTTTATTTATTTGAACAATAGTTACATATATAAATTTTTCCAAATAAAATGACAAGAAAACAACTTGAAAAATAAGAAAAGAAATTCAAATGTATATCTATGTGTCTGCAAATTTCAATAATTTTCTTTTTTCCGAAAGTTGTGAAATATCTGCGAGACAAGACACAGTGCAATCTTATAGAGTGTATATAAATAATCGTCACATTTTACTATAGAGAATTTCTCTGTAATAATGTGGTATTTTGCGATAGATGTAACAAATGACAAAACATTCCACTTTTACAAAAGATTGCGTGTAGAATAAATAGGTTTTGGTCATGTGCCAACAAGATGCTTTACTATTTTACTATTTCTATACTTTACAATCTTAGATTGCAAGACGAAAAAATACTCAAGAAAAAATCAATTTCTTTGTAGATTATACGCCGCTCATGAAAAGTGTTCTATATAATATGTGCGATGTGTGCTCATGCATGCGTCTAATTTGACAAAATTATTTATACAAATTAGTTTGCACTTTTTTTTTCTAATGTGTTTTGTCGTTGTTTAATCTAATTTATTTTTTGATTATTTTTATTAGTTTTTTTTTATAAACTGACAATTTTCCATGTATATAAACATGGCAGTAAAATGTGTCTTTTTCGTATTCACTTAGTTATATTTAAACATATTATATATAGATTAGGAAAATTTCATTATGTCTTTTTTTGCGTGCAATTTTCTTTGAACTTTTCTAAATCGTTAGTTTTTTTTATCCAGATGTTAAATTTGTGTTTTTTTAGTTAAGCATGGATATCTAAAGTATTTTTCAATTTAACTTTACGTTTTTAATTTTGTTAGAATAGGAATTTGAATAAATTTTAATAAAAGTTAAAATTGAAATTTGAAGCATTTGTCGTGCAAAATTTTATGTTTTCAGGATTTGTCTATTTAGTTTGTACTGCGCGATTTCCGTCAGAGTTACAAAAATTTTTAATTAGAAAAAAAACCATTCTACTTTAGAAACCAAGTCACATAAAAATTACACGAATAAAATGTTATTTATTTCTCAAGGTTTTAATAAATTACCAGAAGAATTTATTGGGAATTGATTATATTTGTTAAGAACAAAGTCTTAATGTTTTTAATAAAATTTGTTTATTATTTTCGTTTTTTTTTCTTGAAATTGAAATTAGATTTTATTGAAACTTACCAGAATTTAATGGCACAAATTGTTTAAATAAAATTTCCAGAGATTTCATTAGATTTCGTGAAATTTAAAGAGTGTCATAACGTTGCTTTCTTTTATAAAGATGATTGATAAAAACAGTATCATGTATATTTCTAATAAATTTTATTAACCCCTACACTCTACCCACAGTCCTGCACATAGTCCAAATCAAGATAATAATTTTAATTATTATTTTTACAAGAAAAAACCTTTATTTTATCACTTTTATACACATAAATATGCAACGTAATACAATAATAATAAATTTAACGTCTATTATATTATATATAAATAATAAACAAATCCTCCAAACACATTGCTGCGAGCCAACACTGGCCAAATATCATAGCTTTTGATCATTTTGTTTATTTGGTCTATAAATGTATATTTTCTATATTATTAGACCATTTATATTGTATTTCATTTCATTTATTATTATGATATACACAACAGCTCAAACAACGCTATTAACCTAATCTCTTCATTAAAATCAAAATATATTCTTTATGTGGGATAGAAGAATATTTATATATTTTATTTATTTACTAATAAACCTTTTGTACATAATGTATCGGTATAGATAAATTGTAAATATCTAATTACCACTCGTCTATTGTACGTATAATTAAAGTTGTTTAAATACGAAAAAAAACACATTACGCTTTCAGTATATCAAAATACAAAAACAAGAAAAATTCTTAACACCTTTATTTAAGAGCCAGCCTTAAGTTTTTTCTCGTTTATTATTTCAAAAGTATATAGTTAAATATCTTAATAACAATCTGAAATTAAAACAAGCAACACACATTAAAGAAGAATATACATATATAGGAAGAGTGTATCTTTGGAGGAAAAAAATTATATAGTTTGTTCGATTTGATCATTAATCAAAATGATTTTTTTTTCTTAATACAAAGTTGATTCCATCAACACAAAATTCTCAACCTTTAACTATATATAAATGTTGTTAGTGTGGCTCTTGGTTAATTTATTATAGTTATTGGAAATTATTATTGATGAAAATATAAGTTGTATGACGAAAAAGGGGTAACTTTATATAATGAATCTATAGTGATTATTAATCTCTACATTATTAAAATCCTTGAAAAAATATATCCTTCCATATTACTATATATAAATCAAATACAGAAGCGCAGCTGATTCTTAATTGGACATTTCATCGAAAATATATTTCCTTTTTTTAATTAATGATTTGGTATTTTAATGGTTGTTTTTCTTGAAAAATACAATTTTACCACAAAGAAAAATACTTTAAAATTGAGATTTCTGAAAAATTAAAATTTACTATAAATACACAAATTGAAAATAAAATATTTTTTTAAATTTGTGTAAAGTGAATTTTTATTTTATAGAAATCTCAATTTTTAAGTGTTTTTTTCTGGTAAAATTTATTTGATATAAAATTTTAAATTATTTATAAAACTTCATTATTCAATTGAATAAAACTCGAGAAACTGATCAAATTTTATACAGATTTTCGAAAATTTAATAAAAACATCAATATTTTAAATCAAATACTATTGTAAAATTTTAAAAGATCACTAAATCAACATTTCGAAACTTTATTACATAAATAGAAATATTATATTCTTATAGTTCAATTGCGATAATATAGAGATACATTTCAAAATATTTTCATTCATAAACCAGCAACGAACCATAGAAAAATTTAATATAATTTTTTTATATATTTTCTATTACAATAGATTAGCTCAATTGAGTAGCCAAATATAAAAGAAAACTAAAATTGATCCTTAAATAAACATAAAATAAGTTTATGCCCTGAAAATTTTATAGAAAAATATAAAATGAACCTTCTTTGCTGCAACGTTCTTTAAAGCCACAAACCATACAATATATATAATATAATTGAAAAATATAATAAACAGATCAAAATCTTAAAATATTCCATATGACAAAATGTATATAGATACGACCATACGTATTGGTTTCGAATCGCATCTTTCACATTAAATTCTTTTGTCTGCAAAATATATAGGGAAAAATAGCCACAAAAAAAATATGTCTATTTGTATGTATCTTGTGTAACCAGTTCATGTCCTTTATTTTATTTTATTTTATTTATTTATCATTGATATGTAATTTGGTCTAGTCTTTTGAACCGCAGCAGCAGCTTAAAGAAGACGACGACGACGAAAAAATCCCTATATGTAGCTCCTTTCAATACGTCGAGTAATTTAGTGTAGTTTTTGTTGTAAATCTTTAATGTATTTATGTGTTTTATATAAACCGCAGCACATTGGTAATATTACCTCGCAAAGCCCGGCATCTTTATTCTTAAAAAAATATATAGGAAACGAAAGGGCGACTTCATTGATCAAATAAAAAAATAATTCCAATATTCTATAATACAGACTTTTCTTTTAGTTCAAGATAATATATCTATAATAAATTATATAAAAGTTATCTTTAAATCAGGGACGAATAGTTCAATATATCTTATGCTTCCGTATATATGTATAAGCAAATGACAGCTGTCAAATGTAGATATAAATTAAAACAGCAACAATAACACGTGGTATATAATATATTTTCTTGACATTTACACAATTTATTGCGATATTTTATCAATTAAAACACTAAGTTATTTTTCTAATTTAAAGAGAGGGTTATAAACTCTCTGATCTTTTTATTTAAATAATTACTCTTTTCCACTGATTATTGCGAAAAAATCCGTATATTTGAAATGAATTTATATTTTAAAATGACTGACTGTACAATTTCAATTTTATCAATATTTTAGCCCTTAAATAAATATATTTAAATTATGATCCTTTGAATGTTTTATCATTAGATTTTCTTTTTAATTGTATTTTAAATATTTTACATACAAATATACACGGAGAAAAAGAATCAGACTTTTTATACTTGGATCTATAGTATATTTGCTATCGGTTTTGCTTCAACGTTTGATTTGCTTGGTTCACGGGAGTTTTCAATTTGACTTTATATACTAAATTTTAGTATACAATACTAAATTTTAGTATATACCTAATACTTAAATTTGGTTTAGTTATTTTAGGAAATTTTTAGTACTCAATGCTAAAATATACTTTTTAATTCTAAAAATTATTAAGAACTTTATACTTAAATATTAGAAAGCGTTTCTAATATCTAGTATTTTCTCATTTCTCAAGATCAAGTATGATATTGCAATATTTTCTCGAGCGATTATATGAAAATTTTTCAATTATTTTTATTGAGCCTGCGGTGCTTTTTAATTTTTTTTATTAAAAACAAAGTATTATTATTTCCAATAAAACTTCTTTATTTTATTAATGATTTAACGTTTCGTCCGATGATGTCCACAATACTGGACGAAACGTTGAATCATTAATAAAATAAAAACGTTTTATTGGAAATAGAAATACTTTGTTTTTAAATAAAAAATTAAAAAGGACCGCAGGCTCAATAAAAATAATTGAAAAAAGATCAAGTATATTATACTGATATTTAAAACTATATACTTAATATTTCTAGTATTTTGCTTTGCTAACAATTAGAAATAATTTATTAGGCGCAAATGAAAGGTATATATATAGTCTTTTGTTATAAAACATTAGTGCTTAAAAATGTTATGAAAAAATAATGTTTACAAGTTAAATAAAAAATGGTCTTTAGTGATAAAACATCAAAGGGGTTGTCTTTTTTTCTTCAAATAAATTCCTATTTTAGGGTTGACAAGAACTGAAGATTTTCATTAAAATTTTCAAGATTCGTGTCTGATTTATGTTTACATATAGATAGATGGGTATAAAAGGGGCGAAAAGGATAATTCAATAAAATATTGTTGTGCGGAATGTGCGTGCACATAATACCAATATAATCTCTTTTGCGGATATATAGAAAATTCTTCGTTTCTTTTTTAACAAAAACTTTTCTTGATTTCATTATAGAGAGGTTTTATAAATGCGGTTTTTTGCCATGTTGTGTACATCAGATGTTTACTTTGTATTTAATCTGATGGACAATGTTGCATCATTGAACTCGCATAAGATGATTATACATTTATTTGTTAGTTATATTTACTTGTGTATTTCGGGGATTTTTTGTGTGCTTATAGTAATTTGATCTATTGATCAAAGAAGATGCGAGAGGAAAAGTAAATTACATAATCAAACAACTTGAATATTGAGCTGAAGATGTTTAAAGGTTAACTTTTTATAAGTATAGCAGAGCTAATAAGTCAGATATATCTATATATATGATGAAGAAATTAAGCTACTTACGTATAAATTATATTGAGTATTGTATTTATACAACATCTGCGACCATAAGATTATAATTTACTTATCGATTATATTGTAAGAGTTTTCTCAAATATTTTTTATTAATCTTTACATAATTAACGTTGGATTTTGTACAATGTCTAAAAACACAATTTTTTATTTAGGTCTTTCTCAAGACTTATAAAAATACAATTAAATTTTTTTTTTAATTTCTAATTTAAATAGTAATTTTATCTGCTTTATATAGATTTAATTAAAAACTTATCGATACACTATATAACTTCAATAGACATTATTAAATGTTTAATAAAATATTAGTTTTTTAAGTGTCCTTTTTTTAAAGAAATGGTTCTATTTGCAGCATATTCGTGAGTTGTGTATATTTGCGCAAACTCCTATATATACTGCAAATAAATATAGTTTAAAATATATAGGCCAGAGTGTCAGACTGTCAAAGAAATATTCAAATATATTAATTGTCTAATTTTTCTTTATATGCCAAGATTGTTTGTGTTTAATCTTTTTCCACAAAAAAGGTTATTCTATTCCCACATATGTAGGTTAATATTGTTATATTATTACCAAGTTATATTATATTATAAAACAAAAATTAGGTTACATTTAAATAGACAATAGAAACATTTTAAAATTCCTCTATAATACCTTTTTGTTGTAAAAACATAAACTTTTTCTCGACTTTAATTACCAACAATTTACAATAAGGCATAATATTTTGTGTTGTATGTTGGCCCGGGTCGACTCAACGTCGTTGTTGTTATTATTAACATTATTTTTTCAAAAATGACCTTTAAGTTTTAAACGAATTTTTTACCAACTCATCTTTGTTTAATATCGATGACATTGCATATAAATGTTTTTGTTGAATATTCGACAAACATATCTTGTTGTTGTTATAATTATATGATTTTTTAGCCTCTATATTGGCTTATTGTTGTTTTGAATTTTGTACAAATTTTAAAGAAAATACAAGAGAAATATTATTAACTTATTAGCTATATATTCAGTGTGTTATGTAATAATGTGAGTTATATATTAAATTGCCTTAAGAACTGTTTTTTTCGATTTTAAAACATTTTGAAGGATTTATTGTTCTATATATTCATCATAAGCTCAGCTGTATATCAGCCCATAGCTCTCTAGGCATTCAATCACAGTTGTATCTATACACAATAAACCACAACCATTACAACAACTATACAATATTTCGTTGCGCGCAGCGCAGATCAAAATGATAATTTTAAATTAAAAATAAATATAAATATCTCTTTTGTTGATTTCCGCCAAAAAAAATATTTCCAAGAGATTTTTCATTTTAGATAACGCGCAAGCTATATATATATACAACAACAAGAACAGTTTTCTTTATATCTACAAAATTCAAAAGAGCTTTGCAATTAAAAATAATATAAAACGTAAATTTTATTATAATTGGAAATTAAATGCGGATAATTTCAAATTGTAATAATAATGATTTTGAAAAAGGGCTTGCATCATTTGTTTTAATATACTGTACGTGCGGCACCCATCAGGATTATTCTTTATGCTTTGTTAAATTTTGTCAAGCCATGCGGCTTCCTGTCAATCATTTGAATAATACAATTTATTGTTATCTAGTGATTTTATCAATTTTTAATTTTTTTATACTTTTTTCAAAGCGTAGTTATTAAAATTAGAATGATTTTATCTAAATAATAAAATGCTTAAAATTCTAAATTTAAATTGCAAATCTGATATACAAAATGTTACATATCGAGGGTTGAACTTCAATACCTCGTATGTGCATTTTTTAAAATTTTAGAATAGGATTAAAAAACTACTTAT
>JANSTW010067662.1:0-10610 GCA_027564275.1 Diadocidia ferruginosa | reverse complement strand
ATATTTTGATTTTAAGAATTGGTTAAAAACATCATAAAAACTGTAACTTTTATCAAAACGTAGAAAAAAAAACAAAGTTATCTTAACATTAGTTAAATATTAATAAATACTAACCAAACCAGTGGGCGTCCGAACTTCTTGTGTTATGTTACATTTTCCAATCGGTTGATGCATACCCACACTAACAATATTTTTCGGATCAGCAACAAGAGGAAGCATCATATAAAACATATAATGAACACAAACAGCCAATGAAAGCTCATCAAACCAATATGAGTTTCCAGTATTTGCTTCACCTTTGCGATTTCTGCGATCGCCAATATAAACCTAAAAATTTGGGCAAACATGTCTATAGACTCGTATTGTTTAAATTTACATAGAAAAGCAATAAAAGTCAAAGCAAATTCAAAAAATCAAATAACAGAAATTTAATTTAAAAAATACCAAAAGAGCATAAAATGCTAAAAAGATACAACTGGTTACTTCCGTGTGAACTCCATAAACATCATGTAGAGGATGATAGAAAAGCGCAAACTGCACTGTTCCTGCTGCAAATGCTAATGTTCCAGCTAAGAATACACAAAAAAATTCACGCAAAAATCTAAAAAAAGCATAAAATTTAAATTAGCTTCTTTATAGATAATTATTTTTACAAACTATTGTGATCAAAAACTAAACCTTTTCCAGTCATAATATTCATTTAAGAGTAATTTACGTGACAAGTTCATTATCCAAACAAAAGAGCACGCAAAAGAAGCGTGAAAATAGTAGCTATTCCATGGAACTCCATACATTCGATCTGCAACATTAGGGTCTGAATCGTGCCATGTCCACCATAGCAACTTAATACCCATAATATCATAAGGCATATCTAACATAACCGCACCCAAACCTACAGCCGGGCCCTCCGCCCACCATGGCAAATACATCCTGTAACAAAAATAATAGTATTAAGAAAAATTTTGCTTTTAATATTTCCATCGCCTTAAAAAACTAGATGGTATATGTAGATAATTAAATTTAAAAAAAGTAAATAAAGTATCTTTCATTTTTTTTTATTTACCTCTGCACAAAAACGTAGGAAATATAATCGAAGACGTGATAAATACCCAAAATAATTGATAAAGGAGTACGCATTCCAAAAAGTGTTAAAAAGCCTTGAGCTTGCCAAAAGTTGTCTAAATCAAGAATTGAAGAACATAAAATCTCAATGTTCAAGCCGAGAATCAAAATACCAATCCATGTATACAAGTAACGATTCCCATGGCGGAACGCTAAAAGACTTCAAATTATTCAACCATTCCACAATTTTTCAAAACAAACCATGAATAAAAGTAAGAATGCATAAAAAGAAGAATATCAACTCTGCCACAAAGAAGCTTGTATGGTTTTCGTAGTATGTTCGCCAATCTTGTGCTTTGCATAACCAATCAAAAAACTAAAAATTAATTGAATTTTCGGATTACATAAAGTCGTATTAAAAAATTTCTTTTATCACCACAAGTACATAACAAATGCTATTATACAAAAAATAACGCATAAATAAGATAGCAATACAAAAAAAGTTACCTTATTTTTTTATAGAGAAAAACTAATAACTTATTGTGCAAATGGCAACATTTTTTACCTTTTTTGGTTTTTAAACTTTAAACTGCTATCAACTGAAATTATGTTAAAAGTAAAATGTGTCAATTTTCGGAGAATTAAATCATTTGATTTTTTTTATTCAATTAAGCAATTGTTTCAAAAACGTTAGCAAATCTTCTTTTTGTTAGAAGTAAAAAAATACTTATTAGTTTTATTACATTGTCATGTAATAAACTAAGCCAATTCAAACTTAAGAATATATCTAAGTTTAATTTAATATTTAAAGAAAAAATTGACAATTTTTCAAGTAAAATGTATTATAATGAAAATTACTCCAACAATAGTAACAGCTCTATTCGTAATCGTTTTTTTCCATTCTTCAGACACTTCTATCGGCAAAAATCGAAAAAAATAATTATTCAGTAAGTAGTCCATTATTCATTCATTTATTACTAAAACATAATAAATTAAATTATTTTAATTTCTAAACTAAAAATCTATAAATAAACCAATTTTTTAGGCAAATTCTAGCGCAATAAATTAAATTTTGAAAAACAAAAATTAAAGATTGCACACCTTTCTTTTCAATAAAAACTACACAAAATGAACTAAATCGGAAGCAATGAGTAAGTTTTATTGTAAAACGTATGCTCCGTTCTTATAGAACAAAAAATCTACATTTAAAATAATTTTGCCAATTTTTTTTTGTGAAAATGTTCCCATAAAATATATAAATAAAAATGCTTAATCATCAAATATTCGATAAGAATAAGAGTAAAAAATAAAAAGCAAATGGTCAGCGCAAGCGATAAGGAAAACATAGAAAAATAAACAAAGAGTAAAAGAATTTCCGCTTTTTCAGTCAAATATTGGCAAAGATCGATTAATGTCCCCACTTCAAAGATCATTTCAGTAATAGAAATGAAAATTTGAGTAAAAATGTGCAAGCATGAAGGGAACTAATACAAAAATAACTAAAGATTAAAATATAATAAAAATAAGACTATTCCACTAAGAGCTGGACTTCTGCTTTTCAAATTCAAAAGCTAATAGTAATTGAATTTTAAATTAAATAGAAAATATACAAAATAAGTATTGTTAAAAATAATACTTTTATTATTTGAAATAATAACAAAAAAAAAGGATTCAGACGGGTTTTTATCGCTCATTATGTATCAGAGCCCAGTGCACCCGAACCATTCTTCACAACCCTTTTTTTCACTCAATCTCCCTCCACCGAAAAGAGAAGATACTGGAATTGAAATTACCGAGCAATAAACAAAGAAACTGAGACATACACACTAGGCCACGCAAGAATCTTACAAGCGACGCATTACAAATAGATTTTTAACCCACTAATGGAAATCTTAATGAAACATAACACAAGAATTGTTATAGAAAGCCGAAAAAGAAATAAGCAAAAATTTAAAAAATAATTCTCCCGCCGAATATCATCAATTTTTTGTTGTCATTAGTTGTTATTCATAAAAATGTTATTACTGCACGTTCTCTTTTTCATTTTTTACTATTACATTTTATGGAAAAATATTTTTTTATCAGTTCAAATCGATTTTCGTGCAATAAATTTACAACCAGCTAATTTAAAACTACAAAAATATTGAACAATGTGGTATCGGAGAAACAATAATACTTGAAAATTTTAAATATGCTAGATAAAATATTAGAAAAAAAATGTAAAATGGGTTCTTGTCTTAAAAAATCTGAAAAAGATCCAAATAGCTATTTACTAAGCTTGTGTTTAAGACTGTTATAATTTTTATGTTACTTTATAAACGTTACTCTTTGGGTCATTAAAATATTTGCTATAATCAATTTTGTTATGCCTTTAATGATTATTTTAATTCTCGTCTACGATTAATTTAAAATTTCAAAGAATTTTTTAAAAATTTATTACAAACAAAAAAATTTTTCATAGATATGAAATAACCTTTGAACCAGAAAGTTTAAATTTCCAAATTTTTTTAATAAAGCGTATTTTTAGGAACATCGAAAGTTGTTATTGATTTTTAAGCACGGTTTAAAGCTGTAAAAGTGTCTAATATTGAATAAGCATTTTTGTAAAAAATTGGTTATATTTAAACAAGATAAGCATACATTTTTACAAGTCATTAATATATTTATAATGCATTAATATATAGCGATTAATATATTTTATTTTTACTTATACGAATTAGTAATCAATTTTTGCAGGAATACTAGAGTAGGGAGCAGAATACATCTGCTGACATTTTATTTAAAATTGTAAAAAAGTTTTTATACGTCGCTCTTAAGAATACAAATTTTGTAGAAAAATTAATTATTTATCGGATGTATTGTTTCGGTTTTTTTTATTTGTTCCCAAAAAGTCTTTTCCTTATTGTGCACATTTTTTCAGGAAAACAAAATTATTGCGAAATTATTTTAGAATAACGTTTGTTACAGATGAAAGGTGGTAAAAATATGTCAGATGATGAAAAAGTTAATCGTTGCTGCGATTAACTGAAGAGTCGTTGACAAATGCTTCAGCATGCACTATTTTTCTGTTACGTAGTTTTATAAGAAATGGAAAAATAAAGGAATAGTCTAGGATCGAAAAAAAGCTGGAAGACCAACAAAATTATCAGATTATAATTTTAAGCTGAAATAGTTTGGATGTAAAAAAAATGACATAAACAGCATTCAAATATTAGAGTAGACTGCACAGCGCCTTTTGCGGTATCTTTTTTTGTTTTTGAAATAGCTTTTATATTATGTTGAGTTATTTTTTTTATCAAAAAGTGAGTAATTGGAGCCAAATTATCTAAAAAATCCCTCAGTAAATTTTATTAATTAAAAAATTTTAGTTAACAACAAATTTTTTTTTATTATTGTTGCATTTTAACTTCCAATAATTTGTTTAAAAATATGTATAAATTTTTATAAGAAATTTAACGTGTTTATTTGGTGCTATCCATAGGTAAAAATTTTTTTACTGTAATTTAGTATTTCTTTAAATAATTAATTACTAATTGAGAAAATATATAAAATACTCTTTGTATTTATTCAAGGTATTAAAAACAAAAAAGTTAATAATTATTTTTTAATGACGGAATCGTCTTCTATTAAGATTTTTTCTCCATTTTTTGCTTCAATTTTAACAGTTCCCTAAAAACATAAGGCTTTTAATTTGCTTAATAATTGCTTAATTAATCAAAATGTTAATTTAAAAGACGATAAATTAGAGCTCTTTAAAATTATTATTAAACTTACAGTAAGTTTAACATTTTTACCACAGTAAACGTCTCCATTAATGTCCAGTAATTCTAATTCACTTAGGTCAGGAATTTCAGGAAAACGAGTATGAAATTCATGGACAGGCGCAAAAAATTCTGAGGGCGATAAAATTACAACAGGTCGTTTTTGCCAATTTCCACTAACTAATTTAATAACAAAGTCATCAGGGTCAATGTAATACGCGTTACTCATAAGTGGCAGTAGTTCTTGAGTTGACTTTACGGGCAGAAATCGATGTCGTCCTACTTTTACACACAACGCTTTTTTGAAATTGCGAATAGCTCCTCCAATGGATGTTTCAAGTTGTATAACTGGACGAAAATTGTCTTCAGCATTCAATTTCTAAAACAATAATTGCTTAAAATTTTAGGTTTTTTTTCTAGTATTCATTAGTTGAATAAAAAAAGCTAAGAATTTAAAAAATACCTTATAATACTGGCATCATTTTTTTAAATATTAAAAATACCTTATGATTTGCTAAAATTTCCATTTTCATTGTGGGAAGAGTTGCTTTAACTGCGCATAAATTTACCCAAATATTATTTGTATTGAAAATTCTATAAGTTTTATTTTTTAATTAAAAAAATTTTTTAAATTATAACAAAACTTGAATGTGTTTAAGGAACAAAAATCGTTCACTTTGTCTTTTGGTACTTGTGGCATTTCAAGGTGCATTAAAGAGCCATTAATTTCTATTAATGTACCACCCTAAATATGTGCTTCTTTTAAGTGATTATTAAATACTTTTCAAAAACCTTTGTAAATATTTTTTTATAATTAATAATTAAATTAACTTACACTGATTTTACTTTAAAACACAAAACACTAAGCTTACACTTTAAATAAACTCATTTTTGATTGAGCTTAGTTACATTTACTATTTTTGTAAATTATACCAAAAAAATAAAAAATTTTATTGGTTGCATAAGTTTGTTCGTTTTTTTTAAATTTTTTATTTATTAAAAAACGATCATAAAAACAAAACTATTAATCAACAATATATTCTCGGGCATTGTTTATGACGTTCCGGCAGTTTTTGGATCCTAACTTTGTAAAAATCGGTTGGTTTTGAAGCAAAAAAATCGAAATTTTAGAGTTTGACATCATTATTGAAAGATACGTCAAGTAGTTCGTTTGAGAGAGCGCGCAAGATCTGGTGAATAACTTTCCATCCAAGCTCTTAAATTGCCGATTTAGTGATATTAGTAGTATGAGGTCGAGCATTGTCGAGTTGCAAAATGACTTGATTTTGTTTTTTTGGTAGAATTGCTGCATGAAGTCGACGAAGTTGTTATAGTATTTTACTATATGTATAAAATACGAAGTTGTTAATAGTTGTATCAATAACAATTCATCTTTTCCGCAAAAATTTGTCTAATTCCCAGTTATGTACCCCGGTTAAATGAAAAACAGTGGATAGAGACTTCTCCAACATCAAATTTTCGTCCCACACTGCCAAATAAACTTAGACATTTTAGCAAAATATTGTTTAAAATTAGCATATTTCTATAATTTATTATAATAATAAATAGCAAGCTTATGACAAAAGAACGTACTTTTTTGTTAAAATGAGAGCACAATTTTCGAAACATTGCGTAAAATATGCCAAAGGTTTAAGTAATGCTGATCGTTGGGTATTCTGTTGCAAATAATTATTTAAAGCTGAGCTATTGTTACTTGTAACGGAGGCAATAACTAATTCTTTAACAATAAATTAAAAAAATAAGGTTGTAAAAAAAAACGAAAGAAAAAAGAGGAAACTAAAAAAAAGACAATATATAAAGAGAAAAATAAAGTTAATTTTTTTATAAAGAAAAACATGGGCTTTAAAAGGTATATGACATGTCAGCGAAAAAAATTTCAATAATAAAAATTGTGTTTTAAAAAAAAACAAACGAACTTATGCACCAATCCAATATATAAATTTTGATACTTTAATATCACTTAGCGTCTTTGGCGTTACTTCCATTAAATAATCAGCAACTCCGTCATACATAGCTTTTGCAATAGCCAAATCAACACAGGCACCTGTGTTGTCAATATTAGATACAAAGCAAATATCACGTCCTTCTGCCAAAAGCTTATCCAATATACCCTCAAAAGCCATTGATTCAAAAATATTTCCGTGTCCTGGCGGGTACCATCTTTTTTGAAAAATTTTTACATTATTTTGAAATGTATCAACAATTTAAAATTAAGTTTTAAAAATTAGGTGAACAAAAAATATTATAATAGTTATTAAAGAATTAAAAAAATAAAGTAATTTTGAGCGAATTATTTTAACAAATTTAAATTCGTGACAAAAAAATTATTTTTTTTATTAAGTATAACTAACATACCCATCCTCCACACGATCATTTGGTGCAATAGGAACTGGGCGTAAAGAGTCAGCAAATATTCTAGGGCATTTGCTCTGAACAAAGGTATGAACATTTTCTAATAATACCTTTGGTTTCGTCTCCAAAGCTTTTTTTATTTCAGAATCAGTATTAAAGGAATTCATTAACAATAATGGAACTTTTGAATTGTATTTTTCATTAAGTTTCTAAAAACATAACTTTTTTTTATATAATTTTTAAGATAATGTTAGTAATAATAGTTTATAGTATACAAATAAAGAATAAAGTATATATATTTTTTAATAAAAACCTGATTTTGGAAAAGTACAAAATCAAGAAAATTAAGCCCATCTCGTAATTCAATTAAACTTTTCGGTCCTTTACAATGCATTGTTGTGCCAAGCCCACCGTTAAGTTTTACTACAACTAAACGTTTCAAAATTTTAGCAATATTATTCTCTTGATTTGAACAGGATAGTTCATTAAATTTAGCTTCAAACAATTTGTAATCAACTTGATAATCAGCACCAAGTAATTTCATACGACTCCAATCAATTGTCGAAGGTTCGCTAAGAAACTGAGTATAAAGTTTTCGAAAAACTTCAACATTGTGTTTGTCTGTCTAAATAGATAATTTAATATTAGAATGTAATTTTAAAAAAATATGAAGAAGACGGTCCTATTCTAATTTATTATGAATTAAAGCTTGTATAATACATTCGCTCTATTGTGATTTTCAATTCAATTTTTCTAAAATAAAATTCAATAATTTTGCTTTTGTAATTACAATTTAATATTTTTTGTGCAAATATTTTTGTGATTTTATTATTTCTTTGCAAATTGTATAATTTAATTAGTCTATTTATTGTATTTAATATCAACTTTAAGCAATTTAAAGATAACTAAACATGTAAAAAAAAGCTAAATAACCAGTACTAATTCTTAAAAGTAAACACTTTTTGCAAATATTTTAACCTTTACAAAATGTAAATTTTAAACTGTTCAAAAATCTTTTTAGATTATTAATGTTATAAAATTAAAATGCTTTTACAAATAGTTTTATTAAGTAAGAAAAAAAACAAGGACTGCGTAGAATGAGAAAAAAACTCTACCTCGTTGGCAATTAGCTTTTGTAAATCTGCTTCAATTTCGTTAGACATTTTAGAAAAATATTAGAACTAATAAAATTATGTATTAAATAAAACCAACAAATATACTTTAATGATTACACGTTTTTTTTTGTAACGAGAAAATAAATATGGCCTAAATTGAATCAGTAAGTTAATGAAAAAATAATTAGAAAAAAGTTATAATCAGTAAAAGATCTTCTCTCTTAAAAAAATTGATATATCATACAAAATACATTTAGAACGTTTACCAAAAATAAGAGTATTGTTGGGGAAATATATTTCTGACCTTTCTATCAATATAATTATCAAAGTAATTTATTCTGCAATTTTTTTTGTATATAGTTCATAACACTTAAATTAATTGTATTTGTTTTTATGAATTCATAATCATGGAAACCATTATAATTAAATAATAGTGCAGTTATTTTCCATATCATAAATATATTTTTTTTATATAAATACAATTGTACCAAGAGTATTAGTTAATAGAAAAAATTTCTACATTTTTTAATGTTTTTTATTCAAACAAAATATATAAACACAAAGATGCATTTTTAAGTCATTTAAAACACCCACATTTAGGCAAATTGAATAGACCTTCTTTTACCGCTTTGCATTTTTATTATTTTTGTGCCCAATTTTTTTTAACGTTAAAAACAAAAAGTGTTATGCTCACTGTTAAATACATTTTTTGGCTTTGTTTTTAATTATTAATTTTCATGGATCAATTCTTCTTTTAAATTGTTTATAAGTTTCTCTAACATAAACTTGTTTTATTTTTTTGCATAAAAAGTGTAATTTACAATGAACTAGTTTATATTAAGCTAAATGTATTATTTATTTCTGAGAAGTTATATTTTTTGAGCTTATAATAATTTAAACCTCAATCATAGTTTATTTATCATTTATCATACCTTTTCTAAGGTGAATAAGACATATTTTCTGTAAAATAAATATTCAGAAGACTTTTTCAAGCATAAATATTTAAGCTTTAATTATAAATAAAACAATGTTTGCGTCATTAAAAAAACCTTAATAAAAAGCTTAGAAAAACAGTTTACTTTTAGTTTCTAGTTAAAAAAACCATAACGCTACATTAATATTTTAATATAAATTGAATCTATTATTATTGAACACTTTTTTGCTTGATTATTTTTTATTTTACAAAATAAATTATATATATATATCATTTTCAATGATTTAAAGTTTAAAAATAGTTAACTTTTTTTATAATAAAATAATAAACAAAAAATTGAAATAATTATATTAAAAAAAATTTACTTTATCGATTATGTTAGGTTTTAATAAAATTATTTTAAAGAAATGAAGTTTTCACATTCATTATATAGAATCAATTAAAAAATAGCAGTTTTTGTATATTTTTTATCTACGACCCTTAATCAAAGACATATTTATTTTATTTATAAAAAAAGTTGCTTTTTCCTATATACGCTATCAATATAATAACGATTGAAAATATAAAAATTACAATTATAGTAACATAAATAGAAATTTTTCTCGATACCCAAGTATTCCTCGAACTTCTTTCTTGTGATTCTTCAGTAGGCTTTAATGTTCCACCTAGCTCGTTTAACATTTCTTCATATGATAAAATAGGTTTTGCTTTAGAAAAAGATTTCATAGATGCTAAAATAAATATATTATCAATTAAATCCAATATTTTCATAACTTCCTTAACAACAATTACTTTTTCATATTGGAATTGTCTAAATAAACCTTTTAGACAATTCTATTTTTGTGGTTTACTTTTTCTAACACAACAAAACAACTTTTTTTCAAATTGTGAAAGATTAAAAACAATAAATACTTCCTTTAACAAAATATTTTTTTTTATTTTCAAAGGAATTACAACTATTTTTGTTAAAATTTCTAAGCTATATAAGATTAGTACTAGAAAATAATGTTATAAGTTATCATAAAAACTTTTGATTTCCTTAAGTAATTAAAGGTAAAATATATTAAAATAATACCCCTAAAAATCAATTATAACAAAAAAATTAAAAGAAATTTTTGCCTTTAATACAGTAAATTTATTTTGCACATATTATTTTTGGCGCCAATTTAAAAACTAATTAAACAAATTTTAATTGTTAATTTTTATATTACTTTAATTTTTTAATGGTTTTTGAAGGCTTACATTTGTATTATTTTATAAATAATTCACAAAGTGCATTAAAATTTGGTGATGAAAAAAAGTTGCACTATTATACATTTTTTTAAACATTCTTCAGTTGTAATAAATTTCAAGACCAAGCATGTT
>JANSTW010067651.1:0-10611 GCA_027564275.1 Diadocidia ferruginosa | reverse complement strand
GATAAAAAGTTCTAGATGAGATACGACCTTGAAATTTTGTATGGATGGTTTTTTGGTATTCCCATTGTCTACTATTATATATCAAGAATTTTCATTCACAGGAACGGGTAGCTGCCATAAAAAACGGGATGAATGGAAAGAAAATGTAGTACACTAAGAAATAACTTAAGTTTTAGATGAGATACAATCTTAATATTTGGTGGGGATGGTTTTTTAGTGTTCCGATTGACTGCTATTGAATTTCAAAAAAAAATTATTTACAGGAACGAGTAAGTAAATCCCATTCAAAAAATTAGGGAAGAAAAATTATACAAGGAAATGGTTTTTTTGGCAGCGATATTTTCTTCGTGTTCTTATTATTTTGAATAGAAGTCAAAAACTATAAATAAAAGTTGTTTCCACACTTTCGTGTGATAATGTTAACAGATTTTGTTCGCTTTATGATACCCTGATTCTGAAAAACTAATAAAAAGTGTCCGTCCGTGTCCGTTCTCAAATTTCTATAGTATCAAGAATAAAGTTGTTCACCGTGTGAACGGATATGCGACAAAATTTTGGTGTATTTGTTTTTTTAGTGGTCCCATACTTTGGGATTGCAGTTGGGGTTTCTAGGTCAAAAGCAGTGAGGGGATCGCATACATATTCTTTTATCAAAATAGCATTTGGTAGGGTAAAGTTCTTAACAGTCCCATATACTCTCAGAGGTCTCAAGGTAGAAAAACGGAGATAGGTCTCATACAATTTTGTTTTAATTTGCATTTCGTACTATGTAAATCCATCAGTGGATGGATCTGTCTCAATCCCGTCCGAATTTAATGAGATTTTCAGATTTTGTTAGTTATCATAATTCATAAGACACGTTTTTTATGCTAAAAGAATTGTCTACTTAAGAATTAGGGTGCCTATAAAAATTTGCATTTTGTACTAGGTATATTTACAATTAGTCAATGGATATGTATCAACATCGTCCGATTTTAATAAAATTTTCAAAATTTGTTGGTTATCGAAATTCATTAGACACGTATTTTTTTATGCCAAAAGAATTGGGATGCATATTATAAAAATGTTGTACTAGGTAAATATATTTACTTCAAGTTTTCAATATAAATTTCGGTCGATAAAATAATTCTATATTTCCCATAGGTGGGTGGATCTGTCTCAACCTGTCTGATTTTAATGATAATTCTTTTTTTTAAGGCAATATATATCCAATTAAGAATTAGAATGCTTCTAAAATTTTCCATTTTGTACTATATGTATATTTACCATCAATGGACAAAAATATGGTTTTGTAATCAATATTGAAACATACAAGATGCGTTTATAAACTTTCTAAAATATTGTTTTTTGTAAATTTAATTAATTTTTAAACGAATTATTATTACAATTAAAAATATCTTTTGGCTAACATATATATTTTAAATATTACATAATAAAATTAACTTAATTACTATGTAGAAGTTTTTTTTTGACAATTTTTACTTATAAAATAGAAAATTTTTGTTATTGAAAGAAAAATCCGAAACGTATAATTTTTATCAAATAAAATAGAGAAACAATATAATTCTCTAGATACGATTTTCCTTTTTTCATATAATATATTAAAAAACTTAATACATGACGCAGTCAAATGTTTTTTTTTTTGCTTTCTTAAAACTAATTGATTTTTTTTACTTAAGATAAAATGGGGTCATATTTTAAATAAAAATTTAAAAAACGATGTGAAAAATGTTCTTAACAAAACTAACTGGATGATTTACGGTCAAGTGTTGAGCTACTGCTACTGCTGAGGCCACCCAAAAAACTGTCTCGTCTTCTTGGTGGCAGATGAAAGTGTAGTTCGTTCATTGTGTTTGATTCATTGCCGAGCGGTGGTCGGGAACGTATGCCAATTGTGGTTGGCCGTTCGGACGGATTTTGCGATAGCATGATTTTCAACAAATTGTACTGAAAAGAAGAAGAGAAAAATTCGTTTTTTTCTTCTAAATTACATTATTCAGCCACTCACCTCATCCGGAAATGAAGTGGGAAATTCATTTGGAAATTTATTTATTCGAAGTTTTTTCAATGTTTCAATACGTTCCATTTCCGTGCCGAAACAAACTAACAATTCGAAAAATATCAAACCCAATGAATAAATGTCGACTTTGTAATTGTACTGCAGACCATGCAATTGTTCCGGTGACATATACAAATGTGTGCCAACTTGCTCTGTATGTTTAACAAATGATATTCTATCGCCACCACCGCCACATGGAGTATTTGGAATGTCCGACATACCATCAGTGACTAAACCAAAATCACCGATTTTTATTTGACCATCCAATGAGAAGAAGATATTACTTGGCTGTGAAATAAGAAAAAAAATTATTTTATTGCTAAATTGATGCAATAATTTGATTACCTTTAAATCACGATGAATTAACCCTTTCAAGTGGCAATATTCGACCCCATCAACAATTTGCTTAAATATTGGCACAACTTCATTGTAACGTGTGTTTGCATTACTTGATTTTAGCCAATCCTTCAGACTTTCCTTCTTGCAAAGCTGCATTTGAATGTATAAATAGACGCGGTTTGATGACAATAATTGAATTTGTTTTTTGCGACACGACAAATCCAAAGACATTGGACGTCGATGGGTCTTTTTAAATGGAATTATTTTATTATTTGGTTGATCTTCGTCGCCGTCGCCGTCTCTTGTTCTATCACAATTATTTGATGATTCATTTTCCGTAAAACTAAATCGTTTAAATTTCGATTTACCCATAAAATTGTCACCGCCATTTTCCGAAAAAGTTCTCTTTTTAATAATATTTGCCGTCGTTGGTCGGGCTGCCATCGATCCACTGTCGTACGTTGAATTTCTAAATTCAATTTGAAATGAATCATTATTTGTCGTAGACGAATAATTATTTGAATAATTATAAAATCCCGGACCACTAACGCCATTGCTAATGCTCTGTTCGATGCTATCGCAATCCTTTGGAAGGTGAGCAGAATTGGAATCATTATTTGTAGAATGTTTAAACTCAATTTGAAACGAGTCGTCTGAATAGTTTTCTTTATTAAACACAGAATCGTCGTCTTCATTTTTAAATTGAATAAAACTATCATCGCATGTTGTATCATTAAGACTAAAAGTTGTCTTTCGATTGTTATCATCAAAATTGATACATTCATTTGTATTCAAATTCGATATCCACGAATCTAAATTTTGATTATTTTTATCGATAATTTCGTTGAGTATACGCTTTTCCACAACAGGCATTGGCCGTGACGACTCGTTAGTGGGCGAATCAATGTCTATGGAGTGCGAAAGTGCCTCTCGGTCCATCCATATTTTATCTTCGTTTTCTTGCCATCCTGGTGGCGGTGCTTCAACCCATGCTTGGAAATATCGAACAATATTTTTATGTTCGCAATGAGCCAATGTTTTTACCTCACGCATAACACGATCGCGGGATTCTTGTCGATTTGGCAGCACAATACGTTTAATAGCGTAATTACAATCGTCCAACTTATTTTTCGATTCAAACACCACACCAAAACCACCTTTACCTAGACAACGCAACATCTCGAAGTCGTTTTGAAAACGAGATACAAATTTGTCCAAATTGTTATTTGATTCCGATAATAAACGTAGTACATTTTTCTCCTCTACAGAGGGCTCTGCTAAGACGGCAGTTGGCACCTTTATTTCTACGTGCCGTTCGACAATTACAACTTCCTGAAAAAAATATTTAATCTAATAATCTGTTTTTTTGTTGATTCTAACTAAATCAGTTGAGAATGAAAGCTTGAAATATTGGACTAGCGGCCGTTGGGACAGAGGTTTAGGTTCTCAATAATAAAAACACAGCCTACGTTTATATCTCATGTGCTTTCAAAAAATAAATTCTTGAAAATTAAACTTCTGCCTAACGACCGCTAGTTCGATATTGCTAGTTTTCAAAATAAATACGGTAGATAAAAAGAAAAAGATAAACCTGAAGTGTAAGTGCACTCTTAGTTCTTGATTGAAGAATTTTTAAGCCGTTTAATAACGGAAAAGAAGACAAACTATATTGAACAGTAGGAAAGAGTTCTACTCTGCAAGAAAATTCTCAATGAAATAAGTGATTCTTGAGATTTTTTTTAGGATTAACTAGAAATTAAAAACAAATTGTCAAGTTAAGCCACTTAGCCTTGTGAGTTGAGAATTTACTTAAGATTTTTTTAATTTATTAGAACTTTTGCCTTAAGTTCCATGAACATTGGACTTTATTTAAATTAATTTAATTTCTTTAAAGTAAAAACCAATAAGCTAAAAGCTTAATACTTGAAAAATTTGGATTTATTATCGGATTCACTTAATTTTCAAATATTGTCTAATTTAGAGCAGCTTCTTCATCACAATAAATGAATCTAATTAGTTTATAAAGTTAAGAAGAATTACCAATTAAGAACTTACCCGATCGGTTGTTATTCGACGTGAAATGATAACATTTAATATTAAAGCTGTTGTCAATGATATTACCATAATTTCTTTCCTAGAAAATGATTTTGAAGTTAAAAATTGGTTTAACAAAAGGACTTTAATGTCACTTACCACCAAAACCACAACGACACGATGATTATCTTACCGGGTGTATCATCGTCGGCAAATGGAAAACCATCAAACCCATCCGAATCCAGGTCACTGTCCGATCCAGATGAATTCAATTTATCACACAGACCACTTTGTGTTTTATTCAGATCAATCGATGAGTAAAGATAATATCCGTTTCCGTTTATGTGCTCGGGTGATAGATGCGACAGAGCTGTTATGGCCGTCGTTAAATCCGGTGAGGTGGCGTCATGTTCGTAAAGAAGGTCGGTATTTTCAATTAATGCAATGGAAGTACCGGTCGGTGAATATGGTTTCCATGGAATTTTCAAATTATCTCGATGAGACGATTGTATAAATTTCATAAGCTTTGCCGATTCTTGAATATACAATTGCTTATTGAACATTCCAATGTAAACTGACGGTGATATTTCGGCAAAATTATTTTCCATCTCATCGGCCCCATTGAAGCTGGTCGGCCATTGATTCGTACTGAACAAATTCACCATTTCCAATTTATCCTTTTTATTTTGCCACGCACTTACAATTGGATGATCAAACTATATGAAAAAAATGTTTAATTTACATTTTTTTTTTAATTTAAATTCTCCCAACCTTATATTGCCACAATATAACTGTTGGTGCTTCTTTATTGACAGCATAAATAATTCCCTCCGGCACGACAACCTTAAGATCAACATTTTGCAGAGCGGCATCAATGTCACTGCTTGTACGATCGTGGCAATCAACTGATTTTAATATTTCTACTTCATGATAGCCAACACTAAAGTTCCAACGTTCGGTGCCCGTTCGAGGCTGTACAGCTCGAACCGTTTGAGTTTGACGTCGAATTATCAGCAAATCTTCTTCCTCTTGAATATTATCGTTGGCAGCATTGTCTGTGGTATTTTTACAACCACGAAATGAACATTCGTAGACGAGTTTTCCGGTACGGGAAGAGATTCCATATGAACGAGTTTCTTTACCACCTGAAAAATTTAAGTTATAGTAAAAAAAAATATAAATTTAAAATTTAGGAACAGGCTAATCGGTCAACGAAAAGTGAATACTTCTGCAATATTATATGAATTTAGCTTTTCGGAGCCTCTCTTACGTCAGAGCCTTCAAAAATATTGCAAAAGTATGCACTTTTCGTTGACCGATTAGCCTGTTCCAAAATTTTAAATTTGTTAACATTCACGGTCGAAAAAATATAAATAATGTTTCATAACAATTAGGTATATATTTAATATTCCTTCCTATTTCATCATTTACGGATTTTGCATAAAATTGCCGGCTTTAATGTTAATATTATGATAATATAATTATGATGCAATATTGTGCAACATAAAAAAACGAGAAAACCTCTAGAAAATGATAACAAAATTTACCTGAGATTACAAGGTCATCGGAAAATTTAAATGAAGCACTAAGTAATTGGTCGGCAGTAACCGGAATTGGTTCAATGGTATCGCCGTCAAATTTGTAAAGACTGCCACTCAACGAAGGTATCATTCGTATCCATTGGCCATTGTTTGTAAGCTTAATTTATAAACATAGTAGATGGTCATTACTAACATTTAGTTAAATTAATTATAAAATGTACCTCTAAATTGTGAATGCTTGAAGAAAGCAGGGGACTGGCATTGTTTGGAATGCTCCATTTAAGAGTCCCATTGGTCATATCAATTGCTGTAAATTTGCCATCTAATGTTGTTACATATAAAAGTCTGAAATGAAATAAATATTTAAGATAAATTTAACACCGGGATGACGTAAATGTACGAAAATTATATGGAAAATGAGAAAATGTTGTTTATAATTTTTTTTGTATATCGCGACCTTGATGTCTGTGGCACGCAAGACTATAGGTATTCGACTCGCAATTATTATTTAATTATTTTCATTCGTAATTTGGAGAAGTGTAACACTTATATTAAAAAAAAAACGAAGCGTGACTCATCCTTTAACACACAATAAATAATTATTTATTCAAAATAATAACAAAAAAGAGAAAAACATTTAAATTTTTCTATTTGCATTAATATTCTATTACCTGTGACTCGAATCTCGTTGCTGATCTGAACCTCCACAAAATGGTAACTTCTGGAAATCTGGCTGCTCTGGTTGTTCATCGTTAATATTGTTATTAATCGTAAGTTCCTCTGCAGGTTGTTTTTCAGATATTGTACCAAATACCGACGAGGAAAATACAAATATAAAAAATATTAAAAACACAATAATTGTTTTCGCAAGGGATTCGTATAAGAAATGGTCCATTTTGAAAAGAGATCAAGCAATTTCGGTACTATCCATTGATAAAATGTTTGTGTAAAACATAACAATTTATCGAAATTATTATATTTTAACTAAATATCTATTTAGATATTCTAATTGCAATTATAATTATTGAAAAACTTCTTGCACAATAATTAATGTTGTGCTGCCGCGATGAGTTGGTTTGGTAAATGGTAAATTAGAAAAACAACAAAATCCCACCGCAATCGTCATGCGAAGACTTTCATGGTGCACTTTTCGCCAGCTGGGAAAATAGCTCAATTTTTAGCGCGCTTTTTTAAATTTGGATGACGTGGTATTTGTAAGCATAATATTACATTTATGAATTTATGTTTTTATAATTATAAAGTAATTAATATACTCAAATATTTAAAATTAAAAATTTCAAGATCTATTATATTAATTATAGTTTATAATTTATGTGCTAATATATATTATTATTATTTTTGTTTTAATGAAACTTTAGCGTTTACAGGTTTTACAAAACAAAAAATTTATTGAGTTTTGTTTGCAAGCGCATAAAATCACGATCTTAAAATCTGATAGTTCTATCCACCTGATTTTTGTCAATTAGTGGGCGGCACCGCTATTTGTGCTATCTGGCAAAAACTAGAAGTATTAGATTTTACTAGAGAAATTTTGTACAGAAAACTAGAGGTACTAGAATATACTATAAGCCCCAACTATAGTACTGCTTTTTTTTTACTATGAAAATGATTTATTGGACGCGACTCATATTCTTCTAGTACTTCTAGCAAAAACAAACGAACCATTTTCGTTAAACAAAACAATAATTATCAGCCCTCAAAGACTTCGAAAACCCTTATAACATTTGGCGTTTAGACAGTGGAAAGGGTCAAAGTTTGATGAAAATTTCAGAAAAATTCCCAAGAAACAAATTTTAACCCAGTTTAACCGAAATCGGTTAAAATTTAGTTATTGTTTGGGTAAATTTTATTTAATTTAACCCAAAGTGGGGAAGATTTTATTTCTATAATTTAACTTAAAATTAAGTAATATTTATCCCAAATTTTACTATAAGCGCAAAAAAGTAGTACCGGAAACAGTTTATTTACGAGTCTGTTGTACGCACATGTAGGTGTGTATTAGTAATATGTACAATATGACAATATGTAAATTTGTTATAGAGAAATGATATGGCGGAAATTAATTAGTTTTATTTAATCAATTTAATGAAGATAATATGTACTAAATTTCTTATTCCACATACATTTTTGCGATGCCTTCCAAATAATATGTAAATGACTTCTAATTTATCTACAACTATTTTATTCATTATTATGATGAGTTGATTTTTCCAAATTAACAAAAACATTAATAATGTATGATTAAATTAATTTACAAATTAAAATTTAACAATTTTTTTTACGAATTTCCTAGCAATAAAATTTAAATGCGCACGGAAATTTCTTGTAAAACCTGTAAGCGAATACATAAAGTTCATAAATAAGAAGGCGCACAGTTCCACTGATCTTGTGTTGCTGTGTGTGGGACCCGCGAAAATTGACATCATACAAAACATAACCTATAAAAAAGTAATTGTATTTTGTATGTGCAACAACTAATAACAGATGCGTTGCTTTTTAAATAAAAAATTCTAACGAAAATCATAATTATTAAATATTTATTCTTTATAAATTGTGCTTCTGCTTAAATCGCAGTTCATACAGTTTTCTGTAAATTATATTCTAAAGAAACTTCAAATCATTTAGAAAAATGTTTGCTAACAATGAAAATTGCAACGGTAAATATTCTTTATTATAAAAAATATTGCGAAGTAGGTACAATTTAATAATTTTTGCCACAGAAACTCCATTATTGCCTGGAAAAAGTATTCAAGGAGAGAGCAGTGCCGGAGGTCTCAGCACACAAAGGATCAAACCATTTGGCAAATCTGCTTTGTCGGATTTGAAGAATACATATAGCGGTAAATATTTGTTATAATAGCACAACAAAGCACGCTCATTGCGAGTACGCTATATTGTCTAAATTAATTCGGAACTATATTTCAGAAACACCTAATAAATTTGGAAAAAGGAAAGATATTTTGGATTTGAAAAAATTTTTGACACCACTACATACGTCTACAACAAAAAATGCAACGAATAAGGGAGAATTGGCGGGCTGCAGCAGCAGACAATTGTTATCTCCGATAAATGTAAATGTTTCAACCCCAATTGTACAAAAAAAGGCTGCTCCAAAAATGGTCCAAACAAAACCAAAACCCGATTTACATGATGAGTTTGCTTATCGATTACATTTCAGCGATGAAGACATAAATAGATTAATTTATGGTCCTTATGCCGAGTATGATGATGAGGAAATACCACCACCATTAATGGAAATGCTCACAATATCGCCATATGAAGCTCCCACACTCGAGGATGACATCTTAGAATTTCCTTTTCTTCCGCTCGATGGCCCACCAATGGAAATTGAAAAACCTACTCGCACATATGTTGACGATTCCTTTGAATTTCCCGACCTACCAGATTATTTATAAGTTTTATTTTATCAATATTCTATTTTGTAACATAATATAAATTTAAAATATCGACGCCAAAAATAAAATATCGTCTATTTAGACTTGATTATATAATTTTATTTAAAAAAATATATGATCACTTGGGACTCTTAAAATGTTGTATTAACTGTCCAATATCTCTATCTTATATGTTCGGAACTAATAATTGTTTAATTTTAATTGAAAATGAAATAAATGTATTAAAAACGCAAAATGTTCTTGATGAACACCTCATCTACATAGACGATATAATTTATTTATGTAATATAATCTATTTTTAGAAAGTATAAAGATCTTTTTGTTTAATTTCAAACAATTTTGTTCCTGTTTTATATTTACAATACCAACAGATTTCTCATGTAGTGTAAAATCTACCCCATTGATCACTAAAAAATATGGCTAGGGCGAGTTGCTGACAACACTCCAATGAAAACCATGATAGAAAAAGAGGGTAAAATTGGTCCCTTGCTTTGGAGTAAAAGACACGATGATGACGAGTTGTTTCATTATAGACTACAACTATACGTAATGCTTCAATTACGGGATATGTATTCAAACCGAAAACATTGGCATTGATTAGATGATCTACAGAGTTTTCTCAGTAGTTCAGAAGAAATCTTATCAATGTCTGCAGTATTTTAGGAATCAATAATTTGTATCGATTAACCGTTACATTTTCATATAGGAGTCATCATCATCGTGTCCTTTACTCCAAAGTGAGGGAACAGAGGGACCATTTTTACCCTTTTTGTCTGATACAATGGTTTTCATTGACGACTATATCTTTGACAATATCAATGTTCGTTGATTCGGTTGACACTTGATAGTTACGTGACCATGGGACAGTGAAGTTATAGTAAAAAATCCGCAGTTTTTTTTTAAGTTATTGAATCGATTTGCTGGCAGCCACGCTCAAATGATCAATAATGGTATATATATTAAGATTGGTCAATGGAAATTCCGTTCGTATAAAGTTATTCAAAATTTGTGAATTTCAAAAAAGAGCAGTGCTCAAAAGGTGATAAATAAAAAAATAAAAATTCTTACATTTTAGTTACAGGAAATTTAATTAAAAAAATAAATGAAAAAACTTTTTTTTTTCATTCACTGAGAAAAAATATTTTTCAAAATTACTTTTATTAAAAAAAAAACGAATATTGAAAAAAACGGCAATAGATCT
>JANSTW010067640.1:0-10612 GCA_027564275.1 Diadocidia ferruginosa | reverse complement strand
TTTGTACATGAAATTTATAAATTCCTTACCCTTGAAGTACCAAAAGCTTTACGAAATTACCATATTATTTTGTTTTTATAAATTTATTTAGTAATACTTGATAAAAAAAAATGAACCGGTTAGTCAAGCTTTGTGTTTTTGTTATAACTAATTATTATTTATGAATTTATGTAACACTAAAACACACTGTAGTAGATTAAAAAACTAATAGTTCTTTTATTTTTTTACTACTAACTTTTACTTGATTGGTGTTTGATTTTGTGACGTTAGTAAATATCGGTTCTTTGATAATTTTTTACAGTATATTTAAACAATACATAATTGTATTTATACCTTACTATAATCGAAAAAATTAATTATTAAAAGAGTTTTTAGAATTATCTATGATTTTCTGTCATTAAGTTCACAATTAAACTTGTCTATTTCATTTAGATTTTCTTATTTAAGTTTCTTTTTGAGAATACGCGCTCTGAAATTAATAATTACCAAAAAGAAGTTTTTTTTTTTTATATACTTTGTAGAACTTACTAGCGACATTGACTGATTAATAAAAGAAGTTTGTAAATAATATTCTTTTGCTAATGTATTAAACAAATAGCCTTACTTTCTGTTGTAAAGAGTTTGCTTTTTAAGTTAAAATTGTAGACGCAATTTGTGTTGAATTGTTATGATAGTTCTATTTCTTATCTTCAATAAAAATCAAAAGGTTTTGCTAGTAGAAAAAGAGAGAGGTAGTCATTTTTTAAACACAAAAGAAATATCTTAATTATTTTATGATGTACGACTTCAATTTTTTTTCTCCTTGTTACACATTGTATTTTAAAAATGTTTTTAATTATTACTTGTGTGCTCAAAGTTTTTAAAAATTTTGAACAGTTTTTAAAATTAGTTTATTTTATAAATTTTATAATTTTTAATGGGATCATAATATAAAAACCTCAATTAATTAATAAAACTTTACAAATATTGTAACTAAAGTTGGTTTAAGTTTGACATTTTATAATGTTACACTATTTAAATTAAACCTACTTACATTAATGTCATATTCAATGCAAATAACTATATCAAACATATTCTTAATGTCTGTTTTAATACTTCTCAAGCTTATTAGTTCTCTATGATCCTACTAAAGTCAATCTAGTTGTAATAGGTTTAGTCTTTTTCCCCCATTTAAAAGACAGCTAATATTAAGGTAAACAACTTGAAATATTTTTTTGTTTACCTAGTTATTATTAATTATTTTTTGGTTTAATTAAATTTAGAAGAATATTTACTTCAAAATATTTAAACTGTTTCTTTTTTCCATTCAAAGCAAGTGCAATTTTTTAAAATTATCCTTTGACTTTCATATACAGTTTAACATTTTGCAGACACAAAAGGGCTATTCTTCAATTTTACAATCTTCTTTTCTTTGTTGTAGGTTTAGTTTTCATAAAATTTTATACTCATTTACGAGATATCACAGTTCTCTTTAAAATAAAAAATTTAGTGGTTAGATAAATACGAAGACAAATTTTTAAGCAGAATTGTAATAGAAGCAATATTCTAATTTCCAATTCATCAAAGGAAAATAGAAATTAAATAAGAATAAAAAGGACATTAATTTCTTAAAAAAACATAAATTACCACTATTCATTAAAACTTAACCAAGATAAGATTTACATTAGTAAAGAATTTAATTGTTTTAAAGCAGTTTATATAAAAAATTTTAATTTTTAAATTACCGCTAATGAGTTGTAGGCATAAAATGATTTATTTGTTACAATACAGGTACGATAACTGAAGACATTCAGGAAACGTGCAAAAAATGATTTCTATATATAGATTTTTTCTAAATATAGGTTTTAGAGAAAAAAGACAAGTAAAGAAATATAAAAAACAGACAATAAAAAAATTATTCCAGCAACAAAAATTTTTATGTCAATGTTGTTTTTTGAGCAATAACAACGTTTTTATATCCTATGAGTAACACTTTATCTTATGTGCTGATAAGAAAAATAAGAAAAAGTGTTATTATTAAGAAAGGTCCAAAAAGATAAACAGAAATAAAGAAACAAAAAAGAATATGATGAAATAAAAGTTTATTAAAGTAAATAAAGTTCTAAGTCAAAAAAAATTAAACCGAAACTGATAAAAAAAAATTATATTAAAAGAAATAGGCACAATAAAAGTATTTTAAGGATGATAGTGAAAAAGTGTAAATGAAAAAGACATCAAAATTAAAGAAAACTAGGTTTTTTTTTAGATACTTAAAAAACAGAAAAAAAAGAAAAGAAAATGCTGACAAAATACAAAAATGCAAATGCAAATAGAGTAATGTCAGGTGGTCATTGCAAGACGCGTCTGACACTTCATTACTAAGTTCAATGGCATATTTTTAGTGAAGCATGCGTATACATAAAAGTATAGAATGTATTTTAGTATAAAATACAAACAAACTTTTTTGTCTGACTTAACAAAAACAACGCATAAATACATCACTGCAGGACGCGTACGTGTTATAATTTACTCTAGCATTGCTAAATGTTTTCCATTCTTTCATATGTTTTTTTTCTGTCTGATTGTCTTAAGATCATAAAAAAGAGTATAGAGCAGAAAAACACTCCGCTATGTTATTCGTTTGAGGGGCCGTCTTTTCATTTTTCCATTTTGTGTTTGTGCAAAAGAGCGTAATTTCGCCTTTGAGGGGTGTTCTCAAATCATCTAACATATCAGTAATATTAACGCGTTATTCACGCGTTCCTACCGCACCAAAACTGGACAAAACTTTTCGACTTTTGCCACTATATTAATTAAAATTAGTTGTAAAACTATAACAATTGAGTGTAATAATATAAGCCATTTTATAATTATTTGATTTTTATGCTTGAAAATCGCAAAATAGATGCGGTTTTTAACGTTTGAATACAAATATTCCAACTATTTCGGCAAAACTCAATTATTAAGCTCCGTAGTGAAGGCCGATGGAGCCTCAGAACACGGCACAACCATCTTCTTCACGTCACCATTCATTATTGTCTTCTAACTTTGCCGCGGCCGCGGCATCTACTTTTCCTGTTCAATTTGCTGCCGGTATGTGATTAAAATTAAAATACGTTCAGATTTTAAATATAAATTTTAAATTGATATTCAAAAAAAATGGCCGTTTTATAATTAATAATTTAAAAAAAAATTGCTTATAAATCCAATTACTTAATTTTAAAATACTAACAAGACATTATTTATGAATCAATTTAGTATGTGTCAATAATATGATAAGCTTTTTATTTCAATGCAGTAAAACGCTTTCCATAATTTTTCATTTTATTGCAATTAAAAAAGCCAAATAATCCAAAAAAATTACATTATTTATTGGAAAAAAAGTGATTTTTAACATAACTTTTTTAATATGAAAGATATTTTTATTACATAAAGTTTAGTTTCACTATTATTGTAGATTTTATATATATAATAAACACCAAATGGTATATTAAAATTAATTCAATGTTTTTTTTCTCATATTTTCTTCTAAAGAATTTAATTTTTATACAGAATGTTTCAAAATTTTATTGTTTTACTATTTCTAAACTGTATTCCTTTACATTTTTATATAAAGCGCTCACATAGAGTTTTATCTTATTAGTATAGTTTTCTGACGTAAAGAAGTAAAATTTCATATTATTTTCCAACAAAAATATTTTGGAAAAAACAATGGAATTATCCCCTAACAAAATTTCGGCATTAACTCTTAATCTTATTTTATTGATTTTAGAAAGAATTTTTGTGTTAATCTATAGTAATTTATTAATAACTTTTGTTTTTATTTTTTATTATAACTAGTCAGTTTGTTTTAATTTGCATATTGAAGATTTTTTTATACAGATATTTTTTTCATAAATCTCTTTATAGCTAATGTCAATAGTATTTTAGCTTAGAAAAGTTTTTGGATTTAATTTTGAAAAAAAAATTGAAAAGTAAAATTGTATTTGTAACTACTTAAAATTTAGGTCTTAACGCTGCAGCCGCAGCTGCGTCTAATAGGTCTAACGGAAATGTTTCGTCTCCGCTCTTTATGTCAACGCTTCAGCAATTATCCGGATTATCTAATGCTGGTTTTTTACCGTCAAATTCACAGCTTGGGTCTATTGGAAATCAGCTTTCGGCAGCTGATATTGTCAACTGGAATTCTCAGGCAGTGTGGTTGGATCAGGTAAAATTTTTAAAAATAAATTTCTTTAATACAACAATTTTTTTAGGCAAAAATGGCCGCCATGCTTCCAATGTATTTACAAACAGCTGCTTCTGCTAGGTTGGTATTAAGAAAAAATAATTCTTTTAAAATATAAGGAACTGAAGGAATTTAAATAACTATATTTAGTAACTTAGTATTATTATTTTTTTAATGAGTTTTACCTTAAAGTTTAATTATAATCCATTCTTATTCATAAAATCATACAGAAATTTCGTTTTTTTAGTAATGAACAAACTCATCAACCACAGTTGCAAAACAGTATGTCTTTGGTCATGGAACAAAACATAAAAAATCAGGCAACAGCGGCTGCCATGGCAGCAGTTGCAGTCTCAAGTTTTCAAAATACGACAAATTCAAGTATTCCCTCTTATAAGACTCAATTTGAACCTTCTAAGGATATGCCAATAAATTCTGCAGTTGTGATTAAAGATAATAATGAAGCAAATTCTGGATCTTCATCGCCATTTAATAATGTTCCACCAATACAACAATCACGTCCAATTAGTCGAATAACGCAACAAAAATTTCAGTCAAATCATCATTCTGCTTCCCATCAAGCTACTCATTCTCCGATAATGGCCAGTGGAGGACCAACTTCTGTTGGGTCAGCAGTAGCTGTTGGTTCACCGTTAAATAGCGCAAATCGCATAATGTCAATGCATCATAGCAGTTATCCTCCTAGTAACTCATCGCATCCCCCTTCTAATGAGGGGATGATAGAGTCACCATTAAGTACGTATAGCAATATGACTCAGCATCATCATTCACATGAGGTTAGCTTTGATTTTTTTTTATGCATTCTTTATGTTTTAATTTCTTAATTATTTTTAATTCTATTGCTTAAAATATTCAATAAATTTTTTTAGCAGGTGGCTGTTGATGTTTGCTCTAATTCTCCGTATAATTATCAAAACTCATTTGTACAACAACAAAATTTTCAATCATCAGCCTCAAATAATAGTCCAAAACCAATAAAACATAATTCACCATTAGGTTCAATAAAAAGGCAGACATCTAATTTGGCATTTAATCAGATGCCATTTAATAATAATAACAATAATAATAATAATTCTTCCTTTGTTCTTCCTGTTCCATCTTCTACAATGACTCATCCATTTTCAAATTTAAATAATACTAATCAGCATTTTTTATTGCATTCAGGAAATTCAATTGTTGATACAAATGAATTGCTAAACCAGCATCATCATCATCATAACAACCATCAATGTGAGTCTGTAGTTGATGTTCCAACTGTGCATAACACAATACCTACTACTGTTGAAGACTTATCAGTGCTTGATTTGCATGATTTTGAAGAGTTTTTAAATGATAAAGACGCTGTATCAGCGGCACTTTCTATAGATTCATCTACATTAATCTACGGTAATGAAAATGGAACGCCAAATAGAAGCACGGGAGTAAATGACTTAAATTTATCTAATTCATCAACATCAAGCGTACTTCCTGTTTCCTCTAAAGATTCTTTAGAAAACAGAAAAAATACATCTACAACATCGTCAATAATAAAGTATATTTACTTATATTGCATATTATGCCACAAAAATATTCACACCAATAGGATTTTTTTTTAATTACGTTCAAAAAATAGCAATAACCAAATTGCATTTAATTTTCAGTATTTAAATATTTTTTATTTTTTTAGATGCATTTATTACATTTTATTAATTCCTTAAATAGCGTTTAATTTTTTTTTGAAAAACGCCTTAATTTTTTAAAGTTATATTTGCATTGACTTTATAAAAAAATAGTTGTATTTAAGTTTTTTATAAATTATATTTAATTAATATTTTTTAACTATAAATGTTCAGTATACCGCTTGTTAATTCTGCAAACATGCGTGAACGTATTCACGAGAAACGAGCTGAAGAATTAGCAAATGCGGATAAAGAACTTGACAGACTTGTTTCATTAGTCGCTCGCCAAAACGATGCAAAATTCACACAAAATCTAACACCAAAATCTAATACAGCTTTTTCCATTTTTAATTTTGATTTATTAAATTCATTGAAACAAACAACTAAACTTACTACCAATGATTCAATTACATCAAAAAATACGCTCAATCCAGTTCAGGTATATACAATGTATAAGTCATAAAAAAATTATAACGTTTTAATAAATGATACCATTAAGGAAAATCTAAAAATGAATGTGTTGAAAAAATTAGATCTTATTTCATATATGTTGTTTAGTTTACTCCACCTGATTCGCCAACAAATCTAGAACCGGTAATGAACGTATCATCTATTAATGCGGCCAAAAGTCTTGCTGCAGCAACAAGTTTGGCCTCAAGTTTATTGGCATCTTTAAAAGGACCACAAATGATGAGTCATAATTCCCCCTTGAAAAATCCTCCAACAAAGCTACGTCATTCAGTTGTTTCACAAATAGGTTCAACCTCTGTTGCAAATAATTCTGATACTATGTTAACTAATTCAAAATTTTCCACTTTTACGTCATCCTCTATCCCAAACACAAAACAAGAATCTAAATTACCACTTAAAAACGTTCAAAGCAATAGTCAACAACAACAACCATTTGTTTTTATTCCTAATTTAGCTAATTCTTCACTTAAAACATCGTCCCATACTTTAAATAGTTCTGGACGAGTAGTAAAAGATAGCACATCAAATATTAGGTATAATCGTGTTCCTATTTATAAGCAGCGTCAACAAAATTCTACTTTTCCACAGCGTGAAACGCTAACAACGATTGTAGAAAAATCAACACATGCTCAAAGCACTTTAGCCTCATCGTCGACTACTTTGTCAACAAGCAATTTAAAATTTTCTTTACCGAAAAAAGGTTTGTAAACGTTTTTTAGTTAATTCATAAATAAATAATATCTTATACATTAATATAATTTTTAGACCCAAAAACAATCACATCAACGAAAGCTGATGCTTATAGTTTTACTGACGATGAAGAAGAAATGGATGATTCTCCAATCCCAAAAAATTTGATACCAAATTTATCGATAAAAACAGCTACCACTCCTGAAATTGTGGGTGTTACTGTAAAATCTCGTAGTAAACTGCTGACAAATACTACAAAACAATCACAACCTGCCTATGCTCCTGGCTCAAGGTTTACAACATCAACAACACCAATTCCGGATGTTGCAACTAATGTAGTTTGTATTAGTTATCTTAGGCTTATTTTATTAGAATAATAAATTTAATTTTTAATTTACACAAGCTCAATTTTTATATGTATTTTGAATAAGCTAACAAAAATAAACTAACAAGGCTAGATAGATAAATTTTTATAAAAAAAATTAACAAAAATGTACTTTTTTAGGAACCACAGCGAAATGTACCGGTAAAAAAACGAAAAACTGCGTCAAATACAGATCGAATGTCTGTTATTTCTTCTATCACAGCGTCTACTTCACTTTCTGGAATTGATACTCAATGTACGAATTTATTTGTCAAAAAATAGCCTTATTTTTTAAATAGGAAATTTTAAATAACATATTGACGCATTTTTTTTAATTTAAACTTAAATATATGTTTTAAAATATAATTTTAGCATTGACAAAACTAATGTCTCCGGCTTCTACAATAGTTGATGTGATTCGGCGCCGTCGCGCTGAAAAATGTAATATAACGAAGGTTGAGTTTGATTTAAATGATAACGACGCAATTCTACCGGAATTTTTTGGTGACGAGTTAAAAGCATCTTTGGGTATAATCAATGGAACAGAATGTGCAATAATCAATAATCGGCGACCAACTGCTACTTGTACAATAAAAGTTGAAAATCCGAAAAAATCGGAGAATTCATTAAACAATCGGTATGCATTTACGTTAAAAAAATTAATAATAAAATTAAACTATTATTAATTCTTTAAATTGACAAAAAGAAATTTTTAGTCAAATTTAATATTGATAAAAAATAAAGAAAAATTTTCTAATTTGTATTATTTAAGCACCGAAGAACGCAAATGTCTGCCAAAGCTAGTCATAAAATTTATTAAATCAGAGCCAGATCTTGAGGAAGATCAACTTTGCATGGTGAACGATATGCAAGCTCCATTTTTTGATGATTTTTCTGATGAGAAATCAAGAAAAAAGAAAAAAAGAAAGAAAAGGGATAAAGATCGTGAATGGCGCAACGACTTTGAACGTGATGATCCACTTGATATTGAAAAAAGCCATAAGCGTAAAAAACATAAAAAAAATAAAAAAGAAAAACGAAGGCATTCTTTAAAGTTGGTGTTTTTTAATTTAATTATGTTAAAGCATTATACTTTAATTATTGCAAAAATAATATTCAATTTTTTAAGCCTAAGCTTTAAAAAAATTAAATCAAGAAAAAAATTTATATTAATATTTTTTTTAAATTAATATGGTTAACTAATTTGTTATCAAAAAATCTTTTATTAATTTAATTTTTAAAATTTTTAATGATTTCAGTGATTATAATTTAAATAATGATAGTGAAAGTTCTATACCATTGCTTAAAAATACAACACGTCATACTTCGTTAAATCAATGCACCCCATTATCACCAATATTTGATAATTTTGATTCTACATCAAATTTAGAAGAAGCATTTAGCAAAAAACGCCGACTTACAAATCAAAGTGATGATGTTGATAATAAAGCTAACGATAATTTTGTTCAAAGGCCAGAATCATCATGTAGTGATAATTGTGTTGAAAAGCAAATTTCAGCAGAGATATTTTTAAAGGTTTGTTTAAGATTATATTAAATGCTTTAAAAATTTTACATTTCTTATAATATTTATTAACTCTTTTAAAATAATACTTTATTTAAATGGATAAAAAAAATAAATTTGAACTAAAATAATTTTTATTATTTTTTAGATGGCACGACAATCAGCGTTAGAAAATTTGAATAATGAATTTGTTGACAGTCGTTTAAATTGTTTTGCAAAGGCAAATGGCTCTTTAGCAAAAGGAACATTTTTGGTTTCTAAAGAAGATGTTTTTAAAACAGAATGTCCACTTTGGAAAATTGACAATCAAAACCTATTACAAAAATATCCACCAATTTCTTTAGAAAACAATGAAACTGCAATTCGCTATCGGAATAGCTCAACGGTTTAGAATTTTATAATTTATTAAAATTTGATTGCTCTTCAAATTATAAATTTTGTGAAGCTTTTTCTATAATTTAACGTATTTTTAATTTATTTTGCTTTTTTTATAGTATTCTGGTTGGTGTGATAAAATTGCAGATGATTATTTGGTAATTGGTATAAAATTTGTTAAGCAAAGTCGTGCAGAAAATATTGTTGAACCATTTGTTCCAATAAATGATCTTTTTCCAGCAATTTGTTATGAATTTATTGGAAACCCTTTTTCATTAGGAGGTAAAATTTAATTTTTTTTTATAAATTTTATCACTCTTAAATAACATTTTTAGCAAATGATGAGAATGATTGTGCTAATCCTGGAGATTCAATAAATATTAGTGGTAAAGAAAATCTTAAAGATCACTTAAAGGTCTTTGTAAAAGCTATTTTAAAGCACGCCATTTCACTTAATTTCTTGCATTTAATTAATTCTAGCAATGGTATGTAATTTATATTAACAAATTTTTTTTAAACTTATTAATAAAATAAATTATTTTATTTTGTAGATTGGAATTATTTATGTGCTATTAATGAAATTGATCATCAAATTAAAGAGACAAAAGCAAAAATTGCAAATAGAGTTAAATGGTTTACGAAGTTTGAAGGTGCTTTAGATTATTATACAAATTGTTCAAGTATCAAATCTGACATTGTACCAGATTTGTGTCAAGTAAGTAAATTTTTGTTTGATATCGAATTAATATTTGATTTTTTGCTTAATGTAATGAAAAAACAATAAAACAAATATTTAGGCTTGTGGAGCATGTGATTTTTCAATTTCGCTTCAACTTTTTGCTAGCGAAGAATGTAATGATCCAGATCTAGTCAATGCTAATGTTTCAAGAATTGATTCATCTGAAATATTACCTGCTATGGTACACATTTCTTTTTAATTTAAAAATTAAAAATTTTTGGATTATTGATATATTGATATATTTTTTACTAAAATGTTAGACTTTATTATTATTGATAACTAATTTTAAAACATTTTACAATTTTATTATTTTTACATTTAGGAAACAATTTGTTTTAGTGTTTTATTTTATTTCTAAAAATTACATCTTTGTTTAAGTTTTATGGATTTAAATTGACAGTTTTATTTATTTGTAACTTTTTTAGGGGTTTATGGTTTGTATAGGATGTGAACGTCTCGCAGTTCTATACCACAAAAATCATCATATGCGATATCATATTTTTAAAAAATGCGAGGACAAAGTAAATAATTTTTTCATTTGATATTTTAGCAAATAATCCTTT